>JANCRA010000129.1:722500-800000 GCA_024362935.1 Setophaga petechia
TCCTGGTTTCATTGTAAGATTAGAATTTTTCTGGTGATGAAACAGAGACAGAACTGGCCCAGGAGGATGCAGGCCTTATTTCCACTGTCTGGAATTCTGCTTGACCCCCAGCACATCCATCTAAGGAAGATCCTTTAGGATATGCCAGCTTTGCTCTGAACCAAAGGCAATTCTTCCTCTTTACTCACTCCAGAATCAGCTGAGCAAGGCCTGGTAGGAGAGGCAGGACCAATCTGCACTTCCTTGTGTTTCTTCTATTTTTCCTATATTTAGATTTGTGATATGAATGTTGGAGCAGCTGGAGGCACCAGCCTTGTCCCTGGGGTTGGGTCATTCTGGCTGAACATGTTTATTAAAGCATCTGTTCCAGAAATTGGCTGAAGACATTGGATTTGGTCATTGCAAACAGCTGCCTTTGCTATTTGCAAGAATAAACTCGGAGGAAAACCTGCCCTGGGACCTATTCCAAGGACTAAGGAAGCCTGGAGATTTCCTAGGACTGAGGAGGTACTGGAAGTTTCCTTTGGCTGGGGAATTTGTTTGGCTGTGAAAGGTCACAGTTGTTAAACATTAAGTTCTTGCCCTTCTATTTTATGCAGAAGCCCTTTAAGATTTAATGGAGGAGTCACTGGAGTGTGGCAGGTGAAGGTGTGAGGCCATGGCAGAGCCCTGTGTCCTCCAGCGCCCTTCCCACACAATTCCTGCCAGCTGGGAACAGCAGCAACCCTCTGGCTCCTCAGGGAATGGCACTGAAATGTCTCAGCTGGGAAATCCGGGGACATCACACAACCTGGAATGCTTCACTTCCCTTGGCCCCTGCTGACAATCATGGAGTGGTTTCCTGGGAAGGGACCTTAAAGCCCACCCAGAGCCACCCCTGCCATGGCAGGGACACCTCCCACTGTCCCAGGCTACTCCATGTTTCATCCAGCCTGGCCTTGGACACTGCCAGGGATGTGGAGTCCACAATCTCTCTTGGCAAAAGCCATCTTTTCAGTTTTTTATTAATATATTTATGAACATCTTGGTCTTTCACCCTGAAAGTTTCTGGCTTTTATCTCAATTCAGTGAGTCTTTCATTTCCAGCCAAGACATTTTATGGCCCCAGCATTGTGTCTCTATGTGAGTGATCCCACATAAGTTCTGTTGGATCTCTTTTTCATGGCTAGAACAGCCTGACTCTTCTGCCCAGCTCCATGCCTGCTTTGGTTTGGCTTTTGGCACCTACCTGTGACTTCTTTACTGCTGTTGGTGCAGAGTTGTTCCAGGACTGCTTGGGGGCCTCCAGGCTGTGAACTGGCAGTTGGAAAATCCCATCCCAGCAGCTGGAGCTGTGCCTGGAGTGTGTGTGATCCTTGAGAAACCCTGACATTGTAATGTGAAATACCAAGCTGTGTTTCATGTCAGGTACACACAGGCAATGTGTGTATTTGTGACTGCGATATGTGTGGAGACCGACCATGGGACAGTTGCGAATTCTAATAATAACTGAGGGAAGTAAAGCATGGAGGAAGGCCTTTGAACCTATCCTTTGTTTGCAATTAACCTTGGTTGATTTAGGAACATTGGAATGAAAGCATTGAGGATGTTGCTTTTTGCTTGTAGTTAAGCCTTAAAGAGTTCTGCAATAATAACCTTTTGAAGTATAATTTTAGAATATTGCTTGTATCCTTGAAACTATAGCTTTGGAATATATATAAAGGAAATATGCTTATCTCACAACTTAATACAGCACAGAAAAACAGCTTGAGAAAGGAATATGAACATCAACTCAAGGATTTATAGTTTTGACCTAGGGAAGATGGACATCACTGTTATGAGATTTATAGTCCTTCCAATCAAAACGTTGACCCACATCTGGGGAGCTGGACTCTAGCAGATGGAATTTGTCTTTCTTCTTTTGGAAACCGGACCCCACCATCTGGGGATACTCCTTTGAGATACATCCTGAGAAAAACTAAATCACAATAGTGTATAGAATTGTGACGTAAAAATTGGGAATAGAAACTGCTGAGAAAGCTGATGAGTACCCCTATAAATACCTGTGAGCCCCAACTATGGGTGTGCAGTTGGAGGGAAAACTTCCCCCACTGTACCCAGTGCTGTATTGCTCATACTTTACCATATTAATTAATAAATTGATTGCTGCTTGAATATTGGCCTAGTCAAGCTTTTTATTTATAACAGTAATGTGGGCTCTGACCTGACCTGGGGTTCCAGGACCCAGAGGGGGATCACTGTGGCCAGTCCTGGAGTGTGCCAGCCCTCAGCACGCCCTGGCACTGCTGTGGCCCTGCCTGGGTGTGAAAAACGCCAATCACTTGTTTTTAAAATTTTATATGTTTAATAGTAATAAAATGGTTATAAAAATAGCAATATAATCAGAGTAGTAATAATTTTGGACAATTTGGATTAGGACAATATGAGACCATAAAAACAAAGACTTATGGACAGTCCGGGTACCTCTTTCTGGACAGTATAAGCCCAAAAAAGGACCCACGTTAACAGAGGATTAACCCTTCAAAGCAATAACCTGTTGCATATTCATACACCTTATACATGATGTATAAATTCCATTCACACACAGGATTCTGTCTGGGCAGTGTCAGCTTCTTCCTCTGAATCCTGACGGTGTCTTCAGGGCTGAGCGAGGTGGGAAGAAGTTCATTTCTTCTGTTAATGGAGCAATAAATTCTCTTTCTCTGAAAGACTGAGGTGTCCTGTGGCTGCTATGTCACTGTGAGTCCTTTCTTTGAAAAAAGTATCTTACATAGCATAGTTTCTATTTTAACATTTTGTTATAACCTAAAACTGTATTTAATGCACTACTTAAGAGAATTAATACAGCATAACTTTCTAACATAACACATATAATATTTATTTTAATATTTGTGAAAAGCCAATCATAAAATACGCACTTTTCATACTGGGTTATCAGGGTCCATGGCACTGGGGCCAGGCCCCTGTTCCACTGCCACATGAGCTGCTCCTGGTGCTGTGCTCCTACCCCAGGTGAAGCTGCACCTGCTCCCTAAGAAGTCCTTGCAGTGCAATTGCTCCATGATGAATATCCTGATTAATCTGAGAGCCTGTGCTAACGACAGCAGTGAAAAGTCATCTGGAGTCCCAGAGGCTCTGCCATTCCCCCCAGTATGTACCACTTGATATTAAGGAAGATTTTGCTAAGAGAGGGAAGCATGAATAATGTATTGCTGGATAATGGTAAACAGTGATTATTATTCCTCCTTTCCCTTGGATGTAGCAGCATTGTGTTAAAGACAGGCTTTGTTCAGAGGAAAAGGATAATTGGAAACAGGGAGGTGATGCAGTGTCTGGAAATTGCAGTCATGTGAGCGTGGCAGATGGTGCCACCGTGTCTGACAATTGCTGCAACACCAAATTACTTCCTCGAGTCAAGAAGGCCAATTTTTGCTGGATTTGTCTGTGTTAACAAAGGATAAACAAACCTGTTTGCACGGAAGTGTGGGAGGAAGCCTGGAGAGAGCTCCCCCAGCCCGCTCTGTCTGAAGCTCTGAGGGAGCTTTTAAGGTCCAGAGCTCTGGAGCCACCTCTGTTACTCCCAGGCAGCTGCAGAGACCTGCTGCTAATCCACCCAAAAGCTCTGACTCCTGATGGGACAAACTGGGCTGCACTGGGGCTGGTAGAGTGTCGTGGTGTGATGTCATGGTTTGCCTTAGATACCCCAGGTTTCTCCCTGAAGATTTCTTCCCCAGGTGTGTCAGTCACCTCTCCTTTCCCCACCCTGACCCCTCCCAGCGCTGTCTGTCAGTCCTGGAATTCCAGAAGGACCTCGAGTGATTGGCAGATTCAAAGGATGCCCTCTACCCCTGGGGGGCATTGGGCCATCCAGGTGTCCTTTGTCCCTTTGTCCCTCCTCTCCTGTACCTGGTTGGTGGCTCCCTGTCCCTTCCCTGCCCCTCTGCCCGGGGTTCAAGGAGCAGCAGCCACGGGCTCAGGGAGTTCTGTTGGAGGAGTTGCTGCATTCAGAGGCCTGTGGGCCAGAATAAAGCTCTGGATCCAAACCCTCCATCAGAACCGACTCCTTTTCCTTCACCTTGCCTTAAAGCTTCTCCAGCAGAGGTAAACCTGAGTTCCTGCATGCCAGGACTTGTCTCCATGCACCCAGCTGCAGCATCCAGCCAGCCAAAGGTGTCTCTAAGGTGAAATCACCACAGCTGCTGCCTTTTGGTCAAGCAGCAAGGGCCAGACAAGCCCAGGTACGTCCTGGTTGTATTGGTGTTTAGTCCAATAGTGGAGCAGCTGGAGGAGCTGCTGCAGGAGCACAGAAATTCTTGTCTGTGAGGCAGAGGCTGCTGCAGGAGCACAGAATTCTCATCTGTGAGGCAGAGGCACAGCCATGCCCAAGGCAGAGCCAAAATGAACTTATCCGAGTCCAGCAGTGCCACGGCAAGGTCACTGCTGTGAGCACAGCTGGTGGAGCAGAGGTGTCCAACAGCTGGTCAGAAGGGAGGCTGTTGTTAGTCAGAAGTCCCTGGGGGATTTGTGGATGGTTGTGCACCGCTTTGACTTTCTACTGACTGGAAGTGCCCACAGTTGAGATGAGATTGGCAACTACATAAAAAATTTGTCCCAACTTCTAATTAATGCACAGCAAGAAATCCGCTTCTTAAAGTCTCCATGTTCCAGGGCCTCACCTGCACAGGGAATTGTGTCCTCACTCATTTACTCCTATCTAGACTTAGGATATCCCTAACTGGGTCAAGGATTCCTCTCACTGCAGCTGAACACTTTATTATCACAGCGGTGGGAACAGCAGTGGGCTGCTCAAGGAACATCACATCAGCTTGATGGTTTGGCTTGATGATCTTAAAGGTCTTTTCTGGTCTTAACAATTCCCTGATTCCACAATTCTGTGATCACCCAGATGCAGGTTTCTAAGCTGGGAGCTGAGTATGAGGCAGCATTTGCTGCTCTGCCTGAACTCCTGCGTGGTATCACTGAAACACTGAATTATCCAGCCCCATGAGCCCAGGGTGAATCATCACCAGAATGCTGCTGTCACCCTGATAATGTCACACCAGGGCAGTGCTCAACGGTGATGGTGGCACAGTTCAGTGTTGCCACATTTCTCTTCACAGAGAAAAGCAAGGCACAATTCTTCCCAAGAATATTTCTGGGTTTCACATTCTCTGAACCTCAGAGAAAGGAAAAACAATTCTTATCTCATTTGCTGTGCCTGTGTTTGTGCCAAAGTAGAATGCAGTATGGAGACTGTTCACCCAAAGTGATGGGGTTTTGTTTCCCTGACCTGTCAGGGCCAGGTGTGTGTGTGTGTGGGTGTGGGTGTGGGTGTGGGTGTGGGTGTGTGTGTGTTTGTGTCTGTGTGTGTGTGTGTGTGTGTGTGTGTGTGTGTCTGTGTCTGTGTCTGTGTGTGTGTGTGTGTGTCTGTGTGTCTGTGTGTGTGTATGTGTGTGTGTGTGTATGTGTGTGTGTGTGTGTGTGTGTGTGTGTGTGTGTGTGTGTGTGTCAGAACTGTCACTGACAGCCACGAGATTCTGGGCAGGGTGTGCAGGGTTGAGTGCTTGGCAGGTTCAGTTTAGATTGATAATGTAACATAGTGTAATATAGAATAATATAGTATAATAAAGTAATTAATTAGCCTTCTGATAAGATGGAGTTCTCTCATCATTTCTCCCCTTTGTTGGTGGCACAAATATCTACTGCAGTTCGTGCCCCTCCCACCACACTCAGCCCTCAGCCTGCCCGGCCCTGGCACAGCTGGGGCTCCTGGCTGGCACAGGCTTGGGGCACAGGCCGAGCTGTCACCTGCAGTGCTTTCACCTCCGTCCTGCTCTGCACCCACTTCAGGCCCAGCCTCTGTGGCCCTGCCTGTGGAGCAGCTCTGCAGCCACCTGGGCACTCAGGGCTGGCCCAGCCCTGTCCTGCCAGACCACCCCAGCTCCTCAAGGAAAAGTTTCAACTCTGTGTCCAACTCCACCTGCCCACAGCCCTGTCCCTGGCCAGGGGCCAGCCCTGCTCCTGCTGTGACAGCTGGAATTGCTCCCTAGCCCAGTTCTATCAAAATGATCTGGATTAGCTTAAAACATTGCTAATGGTAGGGTTTTGTTTGTTGAATTTTTTAAAGCTGTTCTGACAGAACCAGGTTAGACAGCAAGGATCTGATCAGTGGTGCCAGCTGATGGCAGAGCTGGGAAGCTCCTACCCCACCTCAGCTGAACCCAGAGCAGTTTCTGTGGTGACAGCCCAGAGTCCTTTATCTGTCTGCAGCTCTGGTGGCAGCTGGGACCTGTTTGGAGCCAGTGTGGCCTGGAGGTGGCAGCTGTGGTACCCTGGGTGACACCCTGCAGGGTCCTGCTGGGAACTGCCCTGCCAGGAGGATGCAGGAAATGCAGTTTGGAGAATTCATGCTGGATTTGGGCTGGGGTTGCAACTCTGGCATTATCACAACCTGTTTCACTTTGTTCAGGCAGGATTTGGCTCCTGTTTGTCCCCTTGGGCCAGGCAGGATGTCCCTGTCCCTGTCCCTGTCCCTGTCCTGCCCACACAGACAGAATAGAGGGAGAAGGGGAAGGGACATGAGCCACCATGGTGAACTGCCAGCCCAGAAGGCCAAACTCCCTGGGCTGTACCCAAAGGGAGTGGGAGCAGATTGAGGGAGGGGATTGTCCCCTGTGGCCCCTTGGGACCCCAGCAGCAGAGCTCCCTCCAGGGCTGGGACCCTGAGCACAGGCAGGACCTGGAGCTGCTGGGATGGGTCCAGAGGAACCACAGAGCTGCTCCAGGGCTGGAGCCCTCTGAGCCAGGCTGGGAGAGCTGGGGGGCTCACCTGGAGAGGAGAAGCTCCAGGGAGAGCTCAGAGCCTCTTGCAGGGCCTGAAGGGGCTCCAGGAGAGCTGGAGGGGGACTGGGGACAAGGGATGGAGGGACAGGAGCCAGGGAATGGCTCCCAGTGCCAGAGGGCAGGGATGGATGGGAGATTGGGAATTGGGAATTGTTCCCTGGGAGGGTGGGCAGGCCCTGGCACAGGGTGCCCAGAGCAGCTGGGGCTGCCCCTGGATCCCTGGCAGTGCCCAAGGCCAGGTTGGACATTGGGGCTGGAGCAGCCTGGGACAGTGGGAGGTGTCCCTGCCATGGCAGGGGTGGCACTGGATGGGATTTGAGGTCCCTTCCAACCCAAACCAGTCTGAGATTCTATTTTCTGATTCCATACTTGGTGACATGAAGATGTGCAGGGGCTTTAAGGCTGGAAGGATTCTCCTGGAGGATATTCCAAAGGCTGGGCTGAGGTGCCTTTTCCAGCTATGTTTTCCTGCTCAGGAAATCAGCCTGGCAGGAGAGGGACCCTCACAAGGGAGGGGCTGGGTATAGGAGAAAACATCCCTTGGAAGAGCTGAGTTCCTCCTGAAAGGCCCTGCATGAGTGTTTTACTCATGAGAGGAGCTGGTGAAATCCTGCTGCAATGGAGTGGGAACAGGAGGAAATCTGGGTATTTGTGGAGGGAAATTCTGGTCTATTAAATACTCAAGGGAACTTCAGAAAAAGAAATCCCCACTCTCCAGGATGTGTCTTACTGAACAATTTGATCTTCAAGGCACCCAAACTTCAGAGTTATGATCCTAAGCAGGCTTTTGTTTGTAAATTCCTACTTTTAGGCATGTTGTAAGTACCTTCAGTTATTGGATTCCCAGTCTGAAGCACTCAGGGTTGAATTCTCAGCACGAAATTTTAGAGCTCTGAAGGAACTGGTTCAAGAATTTTAAAGATGAGAACCATGGGGCAAATTTTGTTGCTGAACATTTCCTCTCTGATTTTTAAGTTGCAGGGAGCTCTGGCAGCGCTTAGAGCTCAGCATGAGTTTGCAGTGAGGTTGGAGCTCAGGAATCCTCCAGGATTTCTGTCTCCAGGGCTGAAACACTTCCAACACTTCAGTTTTGGATACACCAAGTCACGGACTAAGGCCTGGCTTCCCAGTGTCCAGCCTTTTCCTGGCCCACCACACCAGAGGTTTACACTGAAATTTTCCAGCTCCAAGGAATCTCTGAAATTTCTTCCCCCTTCTTTTTTTTTTTTTTTTTCTTTTTTTGTTGCAACATTTCTTAGGGAATTTTATCCCTTTGCACCTTTGCTCCAGGGGGTGAGGTGGATTTGGGGTTTTGGGGAACATGGCAGGGCTGGGATGGTGGGACAATGAATAAATAAATAATGGCACCAAGCTGTTTCCCCTGACCTGGGGAGCTCTTTGTAATCCTTTACAGAAACTGAGCCAAGTCCAAGACCATGCAGAGAGAAACCAACTCCTCACATTCATCATCCAACTGCAGCTCCCAAAGCTCTGATGCAGTTTCCAGAGCACGAGGAGCACAGACAGTATCAAACAGCTCAAAAGGGAGATGAAAAAGGGGCATGGTGCAAAATGCAGAGCAACAAAGTCAAATCTCCATTCTGGAACTGTTCAGCTGCATTTTGGAGATTACTTTGAAGCTGGTGAATCTGAAATTCCTCATTAGTAGCCAATAACAGATACAGGAGCTTCTAATCTGGGTATGAGGAGATCATTCCAACCCTGACCTCCCTCTCTCCACTTGAGACAACATTTGCTTCAATCAAAGAGGTAATTAAACTCCTGAGATGAGAAATCCCCACAGTTCATGTCCTGAATATGGTGCAGCAAAAGTTCTTCAGTAATGAAATGGCACAACCTGCAGTTACTGCTGGAGCCAGACAATGCCTGCGGCAAAATAACAGAATAACTTCTGTCAAGGATGCTCTGCTTGCCCTGAAGTGCCCTCAGGAGCCCAGGCAGGTACAGCCTCAGCATTCCAACCAGAGCTCTGTGCAATGGAGCTGATTAATGGCAAGGGAACCATGGGCATTGGTGATCCAAGGTACAGGGAGGGGAAACTGGAGCAGCTCCTTCCCCTCAAAGGGGCTCAAATGCAGATCAAACCCAGAGCTGGCCCTGCTCCAGGTGAGGATGGAGAAGCCAGGAGGAAAACTGTCAGTAGCGGGGCTTTTCTTTAGAAGCTCCATTCTGTTGAAATAAAAGCTTTTCAGGAGAACTCATCAATAGAGACACGGTTAATAATAATCCTGTCTCTTATCTGCTGCCATGGACATGGCTGGGATGGAATCAATGCACTGAGCAGAGAAGTGCCAGCATCACCCAAAGCAAGTGGTGTGATGACTCCACCAGGAAGGAAAAACAAATGCTGGGTTTGAGATCAAAGCAGGGCTTACAAGACTGGCATTTCCTGCCCAAATGGAAGCCTGGTTTCTGGTGAGTTTGCAGAGTGGCTTGAGAGGGGAAAGTCTGCGGATGTCTGGGGAGCCCAGGAATTTAAACAGAAGTCAAGACAAACTGAGGCTGCTCAGCACTGCTGGGCCATAAATCCTTCCCTGGGCTTTCTAGAAAGATTTTTGTTCCTGGAAGAGATTCTGTTCCTGACCTGAAAGGAAAGAGGCAGTGAAATATCCACCACAAAGCATCTCTGGAATGCCTGTGCCAGTCTGCAGAGAGAGCTGGTGGAATATACAGCAATTCCAGGGGTAAACACAGGCTGCTCCAACCCCATCCAACCTGGCCTTGGACACTGCCAGGGATCCAGGGGCAGCCCCAGCTGCTCTGGGCACCCTGTGCCAGGGCCTGCCCACCCTCCCAGGGAGGAATTCCAAATTCCTTCTTTCTCCCTGGTCTTGCTCCCACCAACAAACCCCAGGGTTTTCCTGAGATTCTCAGTACAGCTCTCCCTGGATTTCTCATCTCACAAACTCCTGTCTTGCCACAGGTGAAGAAAATTCCTTTTGAGTGGATGTATCCAACACACTCCTCATTTGATGTGGTTTTTTTGAGCACCCAGGCAGGAATGAGCAGCTGGGTCCCCAGCCTGGTGCCACTCCACATTCCAGAGCAGTTTTCTCTTGCACTCAGGTTTGCAGCATCAGGAAATATCACTGGCTGTGTCTGGGGCTGCTGGGACTGTGAGACTCCTGTCACAGCTCACATTTCCTTGGCTAATTATGCCGTGTGAACCTCCAGGAGCAATGGGAGCTCTTTGCAAACCATCTGTTGATCAGTTCCTGCCTGGAGCAGAGAAATTGGGTGCCCTGGTAATTACACTCCTCCCTCCTGTCACTGCACATGCTCTGCCTGAGTGCTGGAAATGCCTCATCCTTTCTGAGGCTGCACAGATCTGTGCCTTGTTTCCTTCTCCTTCACCCCAAGGCAAAGAATTTGATGCTGCCTCTGGAGGTCTTCCAGGATTTCCTGGCTGTTTAATCAGGGTCATGGCTCTGATCACAGGGTTGCAGTTTGTGCTGTTTGTGGTTAACAGGACGTTTGTCTTTCCCCAGGCAAACAGGGTCTAAAAGGGACGGGCTGGGAAGGTTCTGAGCTCCTTCAATAAATTCAGTTTGTATCTGAAAATCTGCAGAGTTGCATGTTCCCTATTTCCATTCTTCCTCCTCCCCCCAGGCAGTGCCAGGTGAGGGAAAGCCTTTGAGGTGGTGCCATGTTCTGTGTCTTCTTCCTTTTGCCTGGATCAGGAAAGGATTTGTACACAAAGCATTCCCATCAGCACAGGGGGATCTTAAAGCACCCCTAGGAATAGTGACAGGGCACAGGGAATGGCTCCCAGTGCCAGAGGGCAGGGATGGATGGGAGATTGGGAATGAGGAATTGTTCCCTGGGAGGGTGGGCAGGCCCTGGCACAGGGTGCCCAGAGCAGCTGGGGCTGCCCCTGGATCCCTGGCAGTGCCCATGGCAGGGGTGAAACTTGATGAGCTTTGAGGTCCCTCCCAACCCAAACCATCCAGTGTTTCCATGACCCTGTGTCTCTATGAACACCTTGCCCAGGCCATAGGCAGGGACACCTTCCACTGTCCCAGGCTCTCCAAGCTGGCCCTGGACACTTCCAGGGATCCAGGGGCAGCCACAGCTTCTCGCCTCAGTCTCCCAAGACCAAACTTCCCTGTTTTGGGACAAAGCAGGACAGCTGTAGCCCCTGAGGTGTTGAATTCACTCATCTGCCTGCAGCAGAGCCTTTGCTCCCCTCACTGCCCTGAGTACTTGGCCAAGCTCCTCAGGCATTTCTGGTGGATCTGGGACTGCTCTCCACGGGGCTTTTGCAATGGATGGGGACTCCAGCGTTATTCAAAAGATGCAATCTGCCACAAAGCAGCAAAGTTGTTCAAAACACTTGTACAAAACCCAAGAATTATTCCTAAAGCAAACTGAAGCCTGCAGTAGGAATCTGCATGTCTGATGAGCTGGAATCTCCAAGGATGACTTTGGTTACCTCTGATACATGCAGTGCTTAGCTTATGCACAGGACATCATCACAGCAAAGTTTAGGAAAGGAGTTTCTTAAGGAAATAAAATCCTTGGTTTCACCAGTTTTCATGCAGTTCCTTTTCTAATTCCAAGCAAGCAGCAATTCTGATCCTCACAAAGAGAACATGAGGAAGGTCTGTTCTTACACTGCAGGCCCCACCAAAGCAAATGAGAAATTAAATGGGATTAATTTAACCAGATTACATCCTTGTAGCAAATACTCCTGGCCCAGAATCAGAATCACATTACCTTTACCTCAAATTAATTGTCTGTCAGCTGAGCTGGTGGCTGTGGGCTGCACTCACCTGCAGCAGAGATGAGGTAGTAAATGCAATTTAATCTCTTTTCATTGCAAATGAAGCTAAATTGCTCCATCTCCCTTCCTTGAGCTGGAGCAGAGGCTCAGGACTGCTAAAGGAGCAGATTAGCATCAGACTTCCCTGAAGGGTTGAAGTGGCCTTGATTTGCTTTATCTTAATTTGCTTTAGATAAACTCAGTTACTTCAAGAAGTTCATTGTAAGGAATTGTCAGAGGGTTTTGGTGAAGACAAGCCTGTGGTGGATTCAATTTCCTTTTGTTTTCTCTCTACAAACATTTGTTTCTGCGCTGGACCAACAAAGAGCCGCCTCTGCAGAAGGTGAGCGCAGAACCAACACGGGCTCACTTCAAAGCCTCTCCTAATTTGTTTCCCCAGCTTCACTCCTGACATCAGTCAGCTCCAGAAGCTGTTTACATTTAGCTCCAATAACTTCAGATAATGTACTATTAACTGCTGAACTAATGATCCCAGACCTAGCATTTCTGTCAGGACCTTGCCCCATTGAGCTGACACTCCTCAGATCATTTTCTCTCTCATTAAAGTAATTAAAGACAACATTAGGAAAGACCTTCAGGCAATCAGAGAGAGCTGATAATAAGCAAAGCACATCCACAGTTGTAGTTCTTTTGATCTGGAGTTTAATTGCTGAAGTTGGATGTGTGTTTCCTGTGTGTGAGGGTGCCTGGCTCCAAGGGACCGTGAGGGGCACCTGGGCCTGTCCCCTCCTGGTGGCACTTCTGGCTGACAGGGAATGAACATTCCCAGGTATCCCATTTCCCTGGGCATGCACTGGCCCAGAGCTCCTGACAGGCTTTCCTTCACTGCCGCATTTCATGGAGAAGAGGCAGAAACACAACAGGGGATGGAGATTTTGTTGTGTGTGGAATTCAGCAAACAAATTTCCCCTGGGGATTCAGGGCTGTGCCGTGATGAGGGTAAGAGCTTTGGGAAACTCAAGCCCAGTCTAAATTTGACCTTTCCCACATGACCCCATTTGTGAAGAGTATTTCAGAGGAGTTTTGCCATTCCATTCCTCACAGACAATAACACCATGGTACTGTCAAACATGCCCTGGATCTGCTTCATTTCTTCTCAGGAGGAATTTCCCCATGGAAGGGGTGGTCAGGCCTTGGCAGGGGCTGCTCAGGGAGAGGTGGAGTGCCCATCCCTGGAGTCTGGACGTGGCACCCAGAGCTCTGGGCTGGGGACAAGGTGGGGGTCAGGCACAGGGTGGGCTCGATGGCCTTGGGGGGCTTTTCCATCCTCAGTCATTCTTGGATTCTATGATTCAGTCTCCTGTTCTCCATAAGGATAAAAGTCATTTTTGAGGACTACAATTGCAGCTGTTGGGCAGTGTTCTCATGGTTTCCACAGGTGATCTGGCTGCTGGTGTCCTTTCAGGCCCTTGTCCCACCTGTCCCTGCAGCCCCTTGCTCAGAAGGAGCCATTTCAGGAGCACCTGAGCTGTGATCAGGGCTCATTCCTGTGGAATGGGATGTTCATCCTTCCCTGGGGCCAGTTCTGGGGGTGCCCAGTGAGGGTCCCATGGGTCAGTTCAGCTGGGTCTGGACTGGGGATGACCTGGTGGGGTGGATTTGCTCAGATTTGGGGCTGGTTTCTGGCAAGGGAGGGAGGAGCAGTCTGGAAGCAAGGGGAGAAGGGGAAGAAGAGGCTGCTGTTGGGACCTGTTGGAACAGCTCATTCCATCTGCTAGAGCTGGAGCTTTCAGAGCCTTTCAGTGCTGCAGTGCTCCAATTTCCCCACTGCTCTGAGAAACTGGGCTTGTTCTGCTGCTTGTGGAGCTCTTCTCTCTGTTCTCTCCTGTGCTGCCTTCCCTGTGGAATTGTCAGCACAGCCTCACTTTTCATTTCCAACTCCTCAGCCCTGACTGGGGGAATCGATGCAGGGTGAGCCAGGGAGATGTAAAATCAGCTGATGTCTCTGGGCAGGTCTGAGCCACTTTACCAAGGGTTAGAGAAATGGAGAAGGGGCTGGAGCCCCAGGAGGGGCTGAGGCTGGAGCAAAGGAGGCTCAGGGGGCCCTTGTGGCTCTGCACAGCTCCTGCCAGGAGGGCACAGCTGGGGGGGTCGAGCTGTGCTCCAGGGAACAGGGACAGGAGCAGAGGGAATGGCCTCAGGCTGGGCCAGGGCAGCTCAGGGGGAATGTTGGGACCATTTCTGCATGGAAGTGGCTGCAAAACATTGAAATGCCCAGGGCTGGGGTGGAACCCCCATCCCTGGAAGTGTTCAGAAAACCTATGGATGTGGCACTTGGGGATATGAGTGAGTAGTGATGGTTGGACTTGATGACCTTAGAGATATTTTCCAAACTTAATGATCCCAGGATTCTGTGATTCTAAGAGCCAGGACAAAGCCAGAGGAAGCAGCAGCATAAAGGACGCTTAGCAATCATGAATAAACCTTGCAAGAGTTTTTGTGTGCATTCATAACTGGCACAGACAGGGATTATGAAACTTGATGTTATCTCCTTGGCTCAGACCTTGGGAAGTGTCCAGGCTTTGACAGGAGCAGTGTCCTTTGGTCTGTCTTCAGTTGATCACCTTTCTGCTGACCCCAAAGCCCAGGAGAAGCTCAGGTAATTATTTTCAATTGTTTTTTGGGAAGAGCTGATTAAAAGTGACTGAGGCCCTAATGAAAGCTGACCAGCTTTCCAAACTTGAGATGAAAACCCTTTGGCTTTATTCCCCTGGGCTGGAGAGGGAACACTGGAATTAAAGACAGGAGAAGAGAGAGGAACAATTAACAAAATTTCTCCAGAGGGGCAATTATAAAAATAAAGCAGCTTTATAGTACAAATTCATTTTTGTGGAGCAGTTCCCTAAGCAGAGCGTGGTGCAGTTCATTCTCTTGTGCTGTAAATTAGTACCATTTTAGGATTTTGAAGAACAGATCATCTCCTTTTGCTGTTACTCTAAAAGCAGCTACTGCAGTCAAAGCACTGTTCCAAGGCTGTTCTCAGTAGATGCTGCCAATTTATCCTGAAAGAATACAAGTGACAGCTCTGCAGCTTCGTGACAAAAGTTTAATTCAGCTTTACACAGCCCTGATTTCAATTTACACAGAGAAATCCTGCTCCAGTCACTCAGTGTTTCTTATCGGGGCTGATTCCACATTGGCTGAACAACTTGTTGTGAATCCCCTGCAGCTGCCTCGAGTCATGGCTCAGGGATGAGCTGCTCCCTCCCATCAAACCACAACCAGCCTTGTGACATTTCTGATAAACATCTCCCCACGTTCTGAAGGCTCAGCTCCTGTGCACTTGGCTTTTTCTGCAGCGGTGTGGAAGAGAAACAGCCCCAGATCCTGTACAGAAGGGGAAACAGAGAAAATGGGATGTGACCCACCTGGCTTCAGGAATTTGAGGAAGAAGAAAATGTTATGAATGAGGTCCCTATATGTCTAATTTATTAAGACACAAGATTAAAAATTTAGCAGCAATTTTAACTGAGCAGCAATTTTATATAAAATAATATAATCAAATATAATCAAGCAGTTACAAAAAGAAATTTGGCAGTGTTTTGGATAAAGCATAACCAAAACCAACTGGGGTGCGGTTGGGGTACGGGGAGGGCTTCCCACCCTGCCTCACGTACAAAAGGCAAAAGGATCCAAACAGAACTCATATACTGTATGAGCTAATACATATTCATCATATTTCTCTGTAAATCTCCTCCTATTTTCAATTTTTGAAATCTACGTCACTCTGCTGCACAGTGCATGCTCCTCTTCTTTCTAAGGGGTCTTTTGACTTTTGGTGGTCGCCCCCAACAAAGGCTTCTCCTCATCATCACTGTCCTTTGAACAACCCCACAGGTGGCACATGTGCCCCAAGTCTTGTGTTATAGAAGTCAGCATTATATTCCAAAAATAAGCCTTATTATTTCATAGATACCTGGAATCATCCCAATTTTGTCCATTTCAAGGCCGATTCTCAAATTATCCCGAGGCGTATTCTGGGATTTTACTTATCTCAAGCTACATCCTGCCTCCTATTTTCTCATGAACATCTGTAAACATCTGTTTTGTGACACTAATTACATATCCTTTTCCTCTATTACTTTTTAACAAATATCTTCTAAAATATCGGTATAATTACAATTGTTAGCATGAATCATATTAATTTATCACAAAAAGTAAAACACTTTGGGCTTGAATGTTTGGTCTGATGTAAATCAGGGAATTGTGGGTTGGGAGGGACCTTAAACCCACCCAGTTTCACCCCTGCCATGGCAGGGACACCTCCCACTGTCCCAGGCTGCTCCCAGCCCCAATGTCCAACCTGGCCTTGGACACTGCCAGGGATCCAGGGGCAGCCCCAGCTGCTCTGGGCACCCTGTGGTGGTATTTGTGGGTCCCCAGGATGAGGGAAGAGATGAGAATCTTGACTCCATGTTTCAGAAGGCTGATTTATTATTTTATTTATATATTATATTAAAAGAAAATTATATATTAAAGTATACTAAAGAAAGAGAAAGGAGGCATCAGAAGGCTAGCAAAGAAAGGGAAAGGAATGGAATGATAAAATCTTGTGACTGCTCACAGCCTCGTCGCAGGTGGCTGTCTTGGTCATCAAATAAAAACAATTTCACATGCTTGGTAACTCCAAATTACATTCCAAAGTAGCAAAACATGGAGAAGCTGAAGCTTCCCAGCTTCTCAGGAGAAAAGATCCTGGCAAAAGGATTTTTCAGAAAATATGTCTGTGACAGGCCCCTGTGGTAGTTTTGCATGAGAGGAATCCATGAAAGTGATGCAAAGCTCCCAGCCACAAAAAAGCTACACATGCCTCTGTGAAAAACACACGTTAAAGACAAAAGAAACTTGTGAAAAGTGCAAATTACATGATTGGCTCTTTGCAGATACTATATGTGTTACGTTGTATTAATTAGTAGTACTGTATTTTTTAAGTAGTGTGGTAAATATAGTCTTAGGTTAGAACATAATGTTAAAATAGAAACTATGCAATGTAAGATACTTTCTTAAGTAGCTCAAGAAAGGGATAAGATAATCAAGAAATTCTTCACACAGAGATAACAGCAGGAAGACACATAAATCTCCAAGGGAAGAATTATTGCCTCCTTATTGGAAGAGACCAACTTTTCCCATCTCCTTCTCGTCTTTGAGGAGCCAGCAGGAAAAGGGGGAGAAGTTAACAATAACCAGAAAACACTCTTTGTTTGAAAAGAATTTATACATCATGTATGAGATATATGAATATGCAACAGGCTACTGCTTTTAATGGTTAATCCTTTGTTAGTGTGTGTGCTTTCAGGGTTTAATTGCCCTAGGAAAGCATCCATATTTCTTTGTTTTTTATTGTCCTTTATTGTCCTAACTCTGATTGTCCAAATTCTTATTGCTCTGATTTTTGTTACTATTTTTATAACCATTTTATTACTATTAAACTTTTAAAATTTTAAAATGAGTGATTGGTGTTTATCACAAAACCTGAGAACGTCCCCTTTCTTTTCCTGTGGTGTCTCAGTTTCAAAAGACAGGTGCTTGTTAAGGAAGGCAGGAGCCTCCCCTGAAATGGAGAATGTAAACCCTCCCCACCCCTCTGAATTGCTATGAATTTTAAGTTAAGGGGCTCTCACGCAAAAAATATGGGAGCAGGAATAACAGCTCTTTATTAGGGAAGAAAAAATAAAAGGATAAAATAAACAATGCAGTACAGTAGAACAACATTGCCAGAGTCAGAACCCAAGCTGACACCCTGTGGGTCAGGCTGTTGGCAGCAGTGCCATTGGAATTGTGGCTCAGCCCTCCTGCAGGGTCAGGGCTGGTTCTGCTGGAGCAGGGATCCTGGAGAAAGGTGCAGTCTCTGCCTCTGAAGATCCAGGGGCAGAGGCAGCTGCTGTTCCTCTGGGAATGCAGTGCAGAAGCCGTGCTGGTGTTCCAGAATCTCCAGATTATATCCAGGCAGGAATGCTTGGCTCCTTCCTCTGGGCTCACATTTTCCAGTGGGATGCTGTAGCTCTTATCAGCCATGCAGGGACATTCAATAGCTGTTATCAGCAGGTGTCCCCTCCCGAGGGAGGAGTGATTGTGATCACTCAGAGAGAAAGACAAGGCAAACTGCCCACTTGACAAAAGACAAGTGCCATACAGATGGTAATAGAATACATCTTGCCTTGCAACCTGGAAAAGGTGGGCAGAGGGGTGCCAGGGCCCCCCTTCCTGGGGCACTTGCCAGGCCCCCATCACCTCCAAAACAGAAAGTGAGGAGTGCTGCAAAGCCCAGGTTGGTGCAGCACTTTGAGATCCCTCAGTTACTGAACAACTGGAAAACAATGGTGTGGCCAGCTGAAGGTGATCCCCTTTTGATGGAACAACACCCTCTGCTTGCAGACAGGCCCAAGGGTCAGAGTAGACCCTGCCAGCTTGGCAGAAGGGCCCCAAAGAGGAGTTTTTAGGGTTTAAAATGGAACAGAGTATGGTAATGTAATGATTCTTATAGGCTGTATGGAAATGCTGTAGGATTTGTATCTTGTACTAGATTGGCCAGTGAGAATTATAATATTCAACACAGAAGAAGATTTATTTTACTGGAATTGGAACATTGCTCTCTTCCTCTCTTATCTTCCTTTACTCTCTCTGTCTCTCTTACCCTCTTTACTTCTCTCAGTCCTGCTCTGAGCCGTGGCTGGCAGCTCCCAGCAGGGCCCTGAACCCAGGCCCTTTGCAATAAACCCCAAGTTACAAAACCTGGCTGCAGAGATCTCTTGTCTCCATCCATCCTGGCCGTCCTACCCCCGTCACTCCTACATTTCACCACTGGGAAAAATTGCCCACAACCACGGGCAGGGGGAAAGAGCAACCCTCAGCCCCCCCATGTCCCAGCGTGCTGAGGTTAAGGCGACCTGGCCTGGTGACAACAGGGGCGTGACAGACGCCTCACAAACTCTGCAGATCCCAGCTACCAGCAATGGTCCAGCACGGGAACAAAGAAACAGCAGCACAGCTCTTGGGATGGAACTGGGGTAGTTTTATTTGATAGCAGTCTCCCCACATCCCAGTTTCCAAGACATCCACGACCCAAACTTGCTGTTTACAGAGGTTTTTATGCCTTGGGAGGAGGAGTTTAGGGCAACAAACTAATAAAGTATGGTTAAGGAGGGGTCTGAGGAAGGGTATTTTATGCTTGAACCAATGGAGGGACAGCAGGGAGGGGAATAAGTTGTGTAAACCAATAGGGATCTAAGGAATACAATATTGACAGGGAAATTTCAGGAAGAGAGGACTGGTTTGGGGACGGATTGACATCTAATGGGAGGAGGAGCAAGGAAGGTTCTGGGGAAAAGGACAGGGATAGGCAGGATTGACAACGGGAGAGGGGAGGAGTTTGGAGCTTGGCAGGAGTGGGCAGGTGACAAACAGAAGAACTGACACTTAAGAAAACTGAATAACAGTGAGGAGGAAAGTCTGTTTTTAGAACATTGGATACAAAATGGGGAACCTGCATCACTCCAAAAGGTAGGGGGAGGACAATATAAAGGGATCATAAAATCGCAAATAAACAGTAGGTATGCTCACAAAACTTAGAGAAAACACACTGCAACACCCCCAGCCATAACTCCCAGCACAAACAACTGAACCTGACCAGAGTCTGGTAACCATCCACCAGCCCTGAACAAAATAGTAACTCCTTCATTCCTTCAATCCTCCCCCAAAGTAAAAAAAAAACCAAAACAAAACAAAAAACCCCAAAAATTAAAGCAATATAGAAGAACAACTTAAAAACATCAAAGTCAATGAAAAAGAAGTCAACTCTGAAATAAGACGAATAAAGAGATACCTCTAATTTTAGACTAAAATCCTCTTAAAAGACATAGAGAAAGACTCTTAGAGAAAGACTCTCTTCCCTATAACACATAAAAATATAAGGAAATAAAAGTGTTCAGATTGTAAACATAAAACAAAAGCCTCCATACTAAAATAAGCAAATATTAAAATATCTATAATCCTATAAGAAGTTTAAAGAAAGAAAGAAAGAAAGAAAATAATAATAAAGGGCCTATATCCCCCTGAAAAGAAAAAAACTCTATTCCCAAAAATAAAAATTATTTTAGAGATAAATAATAAAAACCATTGTCTTTAAACAACTCATCTTTAAAACAATACCCGTGAGTTAACATAACCCATAAACACAACTATAAAAAAACTTAGAGAAAATCAGAAAGATTTCTCAATCACAAATTTCCCCTAACAACTACTATTTGTAAAAATTAGAAACCACACAGCCTGTGCCAGGAACTCTCCTGTGAGCCCTCCCTTTGCTGCTGGTGCTGTGTTGGGTTCTTTTACCTGCCCTGAAAGCAGCACTTGGATGCTGGATCCTGAGGGCACAGCAGCAACCCCAGGGCAGCTCCTGCTCTCCCTCTGGGAAATGGAGCCCATTGCTGGGGATGTTCCAGAACAACAGGTGTTTGTTCCACAACAACAGGTGCTTGTTCCATAACAATGGGTGTTTGTTCCAGAACAATGGGTGTTTGTTCCAGAACAACAGGTGTTCCAGAACAATGGGTGTTTATTCCATAACAATGGGTGTTTGTTCCAGAACAACAGGTGTTTGTTCCATAACAATGGGTGTTTGTTCCAGAACAACAGGTGTTCCAGAACAATGGGTGTTTGTTCCAGAACAACAGGTGTTCCAGAACAATGGGTGTTTGTTCCAGAACAATGGGTGTTTGTTCCAGAACCACAGGTGTTTGTTCCAGAACAATGGGTGTTTGTTCCAGAACAACAGGTGTTCCAGAACAATGGGTGTTTGTTCCATAACAATGGGTGTTTGTCCCAGAACAACAGGTGTTTGTTCCATAACAATGGGTGTTTATTCCATAACAATGGGTGTTTGTTCCAGAACAACAGGTGTTTGTCCCATTCCTGTTCTGCTTGCTCCAGAGAATCCCTTCCCAGCTTCACAGAGTCCCTTCCCTGGACAAGGCTTGGCAGGGGTGGCACTGGATGGGCTTTGAGGTCCCTCCAAACCCAAAGTGTTCCATGATTCATTTCATGACTCAGAATTGGGATCCCTGTGCTCCCCCTGTGCCAGAATGGACAATTGCTGACATGTTCAGTGCTCCAGTTCACACCAGTGGATTGGTGACCCCTGTGGGAGTTCCCTGCTGAGCAGGAATTTGGGGATATTTGAGACACTTTGTGCCACACGTTGACACTCAATTTGCACTCACTGGAGTTTCAGTTATCAGTCTCCAAACCCTCCTGACCTGAAATGTGTTTGTGCTTGTTCCCATCCCAGCTCTTCTGAACAATTCCTGTCAGTTGTGAGGAGGAGACCTGGAGCAAATACATGGTTAAAGAGCTGGAGAGGAAAAGGGCAGCCACAGTGACCTCAGTGCTGGCATTTATCAACTTCCAACCTTCTCCTTTGGAATATTAATGGCTCCTTAACGTACAGTTTAGAGTGGAATTATCTCTGTACACTGAATGCTTTGCAGAACACACCATAAATATTCCATGGAGCAGAATGGATTCATAGAGTGCAATATTTATCTCTGAATGGGCAAATCTTAGCCAGGTATCACTGAGTGGTAACAGACTCTAGGGTTTTCACAGTCTCTTGCTCTGAGCCTTTATGTGATGGTTTTGTTTTGGAAGAGTATTTTGCACTTTCTGTATCCAGAAAGAAAATGAAGAACAGCTTGGCTCCTGTGGGACTGGAGGTGGTGGATTGTAAGTGGTGGATTACAGGTTGTAAGGGAGCTGTGGGTGACTGCAAACAGTTTTTCACTGAGCAAAGTCAGGCTCTCCTTAAAGGAAGGATAAATCTTGTTCATTGGAACAGAACATAATTGTTCCATCGAACTGGTGCTGCTGTGCTTTAAACAGCTTGGGGGAAGGAGAGGTTTCTATCCAGCCACACATTCCCACCAGGATCTGGCAGGGGAGGGGAAAAACCAGCAGAGATGGAGATCTGTGAGGGAGGAGAATTGCTGAGCTTCCTGCAGCTTGAAGTACAAACAAAGAAAAAAAAGCCTTTGAAAGGTTTGTGATGCTGTGTTCTGTTTTGATGAGCAGCCAGGAAAAATAAGGAGAGGCTGTCCCAGCCCTTCCTAAGGAAGATGTGTTACTTCTTGGGGAAAGCTTGGCCAGCACTGCGTGCAGCGTCTGGGTAAGTGAACAAGGCCAGAGTTATGATGTGCAGAGACTGCAGAGGTGCCATTTGTCACCTCTGGTGCAGGGATTTGCCTGTTCAGGGCTTGCTGCACTTCCTTCAGCCCCTCATAAACCAGCCTCTCTTCTGTGATGGTGTTACCAGTGCTGAGCTCTCAATATGGATGCTAAGCTCAATTAATTTGTTAAGTGCTTTGCTCTTCGGATGAAAACTGAATTTTAAGTATTGCTCTGTCAAATTGTATCTTCTCAGTCCTGCAGCTGAGGATATCCAGATGAATTTCAGGCTGATGGATTCCCAGCATGTCTCTCTGTGGTGTTCTGTGTGGATTAGTTTTACAGCCTCTTAATTCCAGCACTCCATGTGCTCCTTATGTAGAATAACTGCAAAGCTGTGCAGACTGAGAGGGGATTCCTTGGGTAAATGCTGGCCTTAATTAAAGTGCCTGAGTTTCCTTTGGTTTATGCAGAAATTTGAAAGTGACAGAGGAGAAGAAGTCAAGGGGATGTGGTGTGAGGGGCTGGGCTTGAGTCCTCCTTGTGGTGCAGCTTGGCCCCAACAAGTGACTGCCTGGGCCTGAAGTGCTCCTCACACTGAGGGGAACATCCTAGTGCTTGATCAGGTGATGAAAAGCTTTGAATAAATACCCTGTGTTTGCTGTTAACATGCAATTAGTTCTTTCTGGCATTACTTTACAAATAGGAGTAATTCTGCTGGTTTTGTTGAGGACGGGCTGGGATTGCCCCAAGGCTCACAGACAGAGCTGCACATGGATCATGCCCTGTGCCAGCTCCTGGAGTTTCACCTGGGTCTGGTGACCTTACTATGGGATGTCTGAGACTGAGGCCTCTTCTAATGGCAATGAAGAGAAACAGAATCCTGGAATCCTGGAGTGGTTGGAGTTGGGAGGGACCTTAAACCTACCCAGTGCCACCCCTGCCATGGCAGGGACACCGTCCACTATCCCAGGCTGCTCCCAGCCCCAATGTCCAACCTGGCCTTGGGCACTGCCAGGGATCCAGGGGCAGCCCCAGCTGCTCTGGGCACCCTGTGCCAGGGCCTGCCCACCCTCCCAGGAGCAATTTCTCCCCAATATCCATCCATCCCTGCCCTCCTACTGCTGCAGACATCAGGACACTGAGCATTGTCACAGTTCTCAAAAAACAAAAAATCTATTCAGACTCTTTCCATGTTGTGGGGACCCTCCTCCCCCACTGGCTGGAAGAAACATCCAGGAAAGTCTGCCCAGAGATGGAGCTTTTCCAAGGGAGCCCTGGTGGGGAATGCAGAACAATCCATGGTCTCTCATGGGTTCTCAAAGGGTGAGAATGTCTGTCAGCCCGAGGTGACAGCTCCCACACCCCCTGCCCTGTAGGTACCAGCTCTGTCCCACAGCACCACACAATCCATGCACAGCTCCCACTGGGATCTGCTCACAGCCTTGGAAAGGAGCAGGAATCACTCTGCAGCTCCCCTGAGCCCAGCTGCTCCCTGGGCAGTTTCCCTTCCCTCACTCAAAATTCTGTGGATGCAGAAAAATGGGATCAGCCCTGCTCTGAGGGCAGCAAGGATCCATCTCCTGACATCTTCCACATCCTCTCCCCTCCCCAGCAGCAATTAATAACCACAGCTCTAATTTGCTCACTGCTAAACATTTGCACTGATATCAGAAACTGTGTGGAAAATCTCCTTTGGGACTCTGCTGCTTTGAGCCTTTGAAGAGATGCAAACAATGGAAATCAGGAGCAAGAGATGGAGATATCAGAATGACAATGCAGTTATTAAAGACCTGCATCCTGCCAGGGGTCTGTTCTCTGGATAGAGATTAGGATGATCACAGGAACGCTGAATTAAATAGAATAGTCATGAATGAAACCTCACAAAAGGGAGACATTTATTCCTGCACCTCCACAGAGAAAGGAAGAATTCTGAGAGTGGATAATCAGCCATCCTTAATTTCTGTATTGTTTCCTCCACACCTTCCCCTGTTCCACCTTTACTATTGTTCAGCTGAGTCTGCCCAGGGAAACAGGATAAATCCTGTGTTTGGGACAGCAAATGCTGCCAGAGCAGTGCTGAGGGCTGGAACAGCTCCCCTGGGTGACCCAGGGACATGAGGTGTGAAGGGTGCAAAGGGAGGCAGCATTTCTGTGTCACCATGATATTTTCTGAAAAATCCCTTCACCAGGATTTCTTCTCCTGGGACGCTGAGAAGCCTCAGATAAAAAGAAAAACAATATAATCTCATATGCTTCTCCTGTGTTTTGCTGCTTTGCAATGTGTTTGGAGATTGTTTATCCATCGGGGAATCGTTTTGACTTAATGACCAATCACAGCCAGCTGTGTTGGGACTCTGGAGAGAGTCACGAGTTTTTAATTAAAATCTTCTTAAGCCTTCTCTAAGTATCCTTTCTCTATTCTTTAGTATAGTTTTAGTATAGAATAATAATATAATATAATATAATATAATATAATATAATATAATATAATATAATATAATATAATATAATATAATATAATATAATATAATATAATATAATATAATATAATATAATATAATATAATATAATGCCTTCTAAGAACATGGAGTCAGATTCTCAATTCCTCCTCCATCTGGGGACCCTGAAAACCCCACATTTCTGGGCACAGTGAGCCTGCTCAGGCACAGGCTCAGTTGTCTGCAGCAGTGAGAAAACCATCTGGAAACCTCTCCCAGCAAAGTGTCCCTCCCATTCCCACTGGAAAGAGGTGTGACAGCTCCAGCAGCTCAAGATCCCTGCTCTGAGTAATTCATTTGACACCTCCTTTTGCCTGACAAGCTGTACATGCAGGGCTTTGTGGTTCCCTGTATCCATAGGGCTGGATCAGCAGCTTCCTCCTGGATGGACAGCCTTGAACTGGATTTACTGATTTTTGTTTTGAAAATGTCAAAATGAACAGAAAATATTTATTATTGAGTGCCAAAAAGATTTACTTGGCTTTAGGAGAAATGAAGGCAGTGCCTGGGCAGAACAGGTCAGCAGGTGATGATGGAAGAGGAGAGAGCAGATCCCAGGAATTCAAACAAGGACCTCAGGGCTGGGGCAGGGGCAGGGAGGGTCTGGATGGATCTCAGGGAAAGGTTCTCCCCCCAGGGGTGCTGGCACTGCCCAGGCTCCCCAGGGAATGGTCCCAGAGCTCCAGGAGGGTTTGGACAGCGCTGCCAGGGATGCCCAGGGTGGGATTGTTGGGAGGTCTGGGCAGGAACATGGGTGGGACTGGATAATCCTGGGGTCCTTTCTAGATCAGGATATTCTGTGATTCCATGAGTGGAGGAGATGTCACAATTTGTGGAAATCATTTAGGTTCATAATTATACCATAAAGGGACAAAAAAATCTCTATTTCTCATGCCTCTGCGTTCCAGAGCAGAACTTGAGTAGGAAAAGAACTCCTTTGGTAATTCTGCTTTCCAGGGGCCCATTAGAGACACAGCCAGATGCTCCTCTGCACGCACTTCAATGGATCTCAAATCCAGGGAATTCATTTCCCATCCTCTGTGCAGGGAGACACATTTAAGGAGCAGGTCAATGGGAGCAGGTGGGAATGGGACACAAAGGACATTTTCCATTGTGTGTAACTGGGATGAAACAGCTCTGGGAACTGCTCAGGCACTGCTCTCACTGTCAGGTGAGTCTGCTCAAAGGAGTGCAACGGTGGCTGGATCTTCCCTGGAATTGATGCCTCTCTCCAGCAGTTTGCTCCCTTTGAAAGGAAGGGTTGGGATCTCCTGTGGGTGTTGGGGCCTTCAGTGTTCCCAGCAAGGAGGGGACAGCTCCTGGGACAGGCTGGGACAGGGGCAGGGCAGGGACGGGTGGGGAGGCAGCTCAGCAGCGCCTGGGGCCTGGCAGAGCCTCCTGGGATGGAGGATGAGCTTCAGCAGCACAAAAAAGGGGGGGGAAGTTCAGGGAAGCTTTTGAAATATCAGATATGGTGAGGCTGATTTCTGAATGGAATCAAAACCAGCTCTGATCTTTAAACTTTGTAACTGGGGCCCTGTTTCTTCCTTTTTACCTTTGTCGTGTCAAGCAGCTCTTTTGACAGCATCATCTCCACATTAACTTTGTTACCTGGTGTTTGCCTTTGTTATCTGATATTTGAAGCGAATATCCCATTATATTATTTGGGAATAGTTGTCAGGAGTTCAGACTATTTAAAGCTACAAAATTTCCATGAGAACTGAATTTTTCAGCTCAAGTCTAAGTCAGTCACTGAGTTCTTATTGCAAATATCCTCTCCTGCAATGTTGTATGGAGTGAGAAAATGAATCACTTAAACTGATGGCACTGAGAGTTTATTCCTCATCCTAAATTGGCCTTGGCATATTGGGGGGATGAGGGATGTGCAGGTCTGAATGTGAGATTGTCATCTTAATTATTGTTTTCAAGTACAAATAAAAAAAAAAAAGCAGAGATTGCAGTTGTTTTCTTTGGTTCAATGGAGCAAAAGCAACAAATGCTTGATTCTGATTTCTATCACTGGAAATTAATTCTGAAGGTCAGAAGATGAGTAAATAGTGGAGCTGAAAAGATTATTTTCTGGTTAAAAGCCTTTGAATTATAAATAGTAATTTACTGACGAGAAAACAACAGAGGAGGAGGTTAAAGGGGAAAAGAAAGATCCTGAAAACTTCTTCACTGATAAGTTCATGAACATTTGCTATGCTTTAATCCCTGTGCATTACTTCCTACTCTTTTTTTTTTAGACTCTACCTTTAGCTAGAGGAAATGAAAGATGGGCAGAAGATAAAGTGTAAAAATGTACAAAATGTAAATTCCGTATTTTATGGAAATGGTAGGAGGAGAAAAAAGCTATCCAAACTTTCTATTTATAAACCAGAGCTGCTTATCAAAGACCCTTCCAGCTGCTTCCCTTCCTGGCAGCCAGAATTCCCCCACAAATCCCCAAAATGGGAGGATAGAAGGAGCTGTGAGAGCTCTGCTCTGTCCCCAGGGTGGTTCAGTATTTGCAGTGATCCCCGTGGCAGGGAGGAATGATGAGGTGGACTCCATCTTATCAGAAGGCTAATTAATTACTTTATTAATTATTCTATACTATATTACACTACAGTACATCTAAACTGAATCTGCCAAGCACTCAACTCTGCACCCAACATTCTGAAACTCATGACTGTCATTTACAGTCCTCACACACACACACACACACCTGGCCCTGACAGGCCAAGGAAACAAAACACCATCACTGTGGGTAAACAATCTCCATACTGCATTCTGCTTTTGCACAAACACAGGCACAGCAAATGAGACAAGAATTGTTTTTCCTTTCTCTGAGGTTCAGAGAATGTGAAACCCAGAAATATTCTTGGGAAGAATTGTGCCTTGCTTTTCTCTGTGAAGAGAAATGTGGCGACAGTTCAGCCCTTCACTGCCCCGATGGTTCTGTACCTGGGCTGTGGATCCACCTGGCATCCCCCCTGGGATGGGCACAGCTGGTCCTGGGGGCTGGCAGGGGCACCCCAGGGCTTCAGGGCACAGACTGGCTCTTCATCTCCCAGTCAGGAAACCAAAAATGTCATGGTTTGATGCTGGCACAATGCCACTGCCTCCATGAAAATATATTCTCCCCAGTGGCTGCTGTGAAATGTGACCAGAAATAGAGCAAAGCAGGCTTCAGCTTAGGAATAAAGGAAAAAACTTTATTAACCTACAACTATATATAAAGAGAAACACACACAGAACTTCGAATGAAAACCTTCCAAAACATTCCTCCTCCTCCCTGCAATTTTTACCACAGCACAGTGAGATAAAACCTTAGATTCTCAATCCAGTTACCACCCCTCAGATAATCAACTCAGTTCATCACCACCCCTCAGGTAATCCACTCTCAGTCCATCACCACCCTTTAGATAATCGATTCTCAGTTCATCGAGGAGTGAGGAGTCCCTCTTGTGCCATAGGCTCCCCCTGGAAACACAGTTGAGACCTCCTGTGTTTCCTATCACGCCTGGCACTGCCTGGAGATCATTTCCCATCGTGACATCTTCCTTCCATGCCCAGTGCTCTCACCACTGCACATGGACCAGAGCTTCTTCTGGGGTTCCCCTTTTAAGGATGCTTTGCCCAGTTCCAAAAAAGCAACAGTCTCTTACTTTTGGGACACCTGTTCCCCCCAAATTTCACCCCCTAGGGCTGAGGGGTCTTGAGAACAGAGATCTTCTCCTCCACTGAAGATCGAGGGCACCACCACCACCCTCCTCATCCATCTCTGTTCATGCATTCTTTCACATAACATCACTGCACTCTCTTGGCTCCAAGCCATTGCCTCCCCCTAAATGCACTCTCTTTGTTACAGGAAAAATGGTTCATGGCTATACAAGAAAAGTCCAGCCAAAGGCCACTCCATCATGTCCTCCCATCTAGGATTCTTTTCAACTTCTTCTGACACCTTTCACTTGCTCAGACCTTTACCACACTTGCCCATTTCCTTCTATAGAAGCCCCACGTCACTGCAGCATTAGCAGGAACTTCTGGGAAATGTCCCAGACTTGGCCTTTTCCCCTCTGCAGTCCTGGTAGTCTGAGCAGGACACACAGACCTGCCTCTGGTGCAGGAATTCTGCTGGAATTCTGCTCCCCTTCCTGGACTAGGCTTTGCAAGAGGCACAACTTGGAATAAACAAGGGACTGTGATTCCCAGCCAGGGCCTGGAGCCTCCCTCCCTGGGGACATTCCAGGAGCATCTGGACACAGTCCTGGGCCATGGGCTCTGGGATGGCCCTGCTGGAGCAGGAGCTGGGATCAGAGGGGTCACTGTGCTCCCTTCCAGCCTGACCCATCCTGGGATTCAGTGACACCCACAATAAAATTCCCCTGTTGCTTAAAGGGTAAATGCTCTCTCTGCTCTCCTAGGGAAGGATGTTCACAGGAGTTTTGGGGGTATGAGCCTCCCCCTTGGCACAGGAACTCAGGCCTGACATTCCCTCCTATTAGATGTTGGATATTGGGAAGGAATTTCTCCCTGTGAGGGTGGGCAGGCCCTGGCACAGGGTGCCCAGAGCAGCTGGGGCAGTGCCCAAGGCCAGGCTGAACACTGGGGCTTGGAGCAGCCACAATGGGAGGTGTCCCTGCCATGGCAGAGGTGGCACTGGGTGGGCTTTAAGTGCCTCCACCCCTCCAAGTTCCTGTGATTTTTGGTTGATTTTCACCAGTAGTTTACGCCTCCTCACTTTTCTGGTTATATTTTATTGCTCCTAGAATGGATAATTCCCTGCCCATCCTTCTGGCACCAGGAGAACAGACCCATCCTAATTATTGTGCTCTGCCAGCTGATGAGGGCACAGAGAGTCAGGGAATCATTGGGGCTGGAAAAGACCTTTAAGGTTGTCAAATCCAACCATGAACCAGCAGCACCACCATGGTCACCACTGAGCCCTGTCCACAGGTGCCACATCCACATGGTTTTGCCACATCCACTGCCCTGGACAGTCTCTTCCAGGGGCTTTGCAACCCTTCCCATGATATTTTCCCCCTATTATCTAATCTAGGCCTCTGCTGGTGTAACTTGAGGCTATTAAATATAAAAGGGCATATAATAAAATACATACAGCAGAACCATAAGGCAGGGAAACCTTCCTGTGCCTCAGGGCCCTGGGGATGGTCTGCCATCCCATGTGCAGATGTATTTTGTGCTGGAACCTGGCTAGGATCCAGGGGTAGGAGCATGGACAGGAGTTCCATGGCTCAGTGCCACCTCCTGAACAGGTCACTGCCTTGCCAGCCACAGCACAGGAGCCACGGGCACCCTCCCAGTGTCACATGTAGAGGGAAGAAGGAACAATTTCCAGTCACATCCCTCCTTACCCTCTGTTCTCTGAGTTCCAGCCCAGTGCTACTCCACTCCCAGCTCTTCCTCAGGAAATTTAGCAGAACATGTAACGGTGTAACAAATGGAATGTTTACATGGTTAATTGAAAGCACGTTTCCCTGGAGGCTAATTACAGTGTGAGCCATTAAATCACAATTAAGATTTGTTTGAATATCCAAACGATTATGAATCTCCTTCCTGGAACAAGGAGAAGTGCAGCACCCCTGGCTGGGCCAGACACATACCTGGATTTCAGTTTTTGCAGCAGTTCTGAGCCCTTTTCCCACTGGTGACCTGTCCAGAGAACCAAACTCCCCCAGCCTGGCTGACCCCTGAGGAACTTGATTTACTGCCTGGCAGATCTCACACCTTCCTAAATCCTGGGGTAAGAACTCCAGTGGGAACTACAGATTCTGCTGTTTGCTGGAACCAGCTGATGCTTCCAAGTCTCAACCTCTAAGGAAACCATTTCCAACACTCCAGAGGATTTTGATGCTCTCAGGGCTCATGACTGTTACCATGATATTTTCTGAAAAATCCCTTTGGCATGATTTCGTCTCCTGGGAAGCTGAGAGACCTCAGAAAAGAATGGAAACAAGAATTACCTGGTTGCTTGGAATGTGGTCTGGAAATCATTTAGTAACAGGTGAATGTTTGATTGGTTCCGTGTGAATTGTTTTTAATTTATGACCAATCACCATCAGCCGTCTTGGACTCTGAGGAGTCAGTCATGAGTTTTCATTATCATTCTTGTTTAGCCTTCTGATCTGATGTATCCCTTCTCTTTCTTTAGTATAATTTTAGTATGTAATTTCATAATATAATATAATATAATATAATATAATATAATATAATATAATATAATATAATATAATATAATATAATATAATATAATATAATATAATATATCAGCCTTCTGAAAACATAAAGTCAAATTCTCTTCTCTCACCTCGTCCTGGGGAGCTCACAACCACACACAGCCTTGTGTTACTCTGTGCTGCTGGGCACTGGAGAGGGAATTCTGTCCCCGTGGCACTGCAGCTTGGCTATGTTTCATTTGTGGTGTTAAACAGGGGCCTGACATAAAAGTGCACTGAAGAAGAGGAGTTGGGCTTCCAACCCAAACCATTCTGTGCCCAAATGCCATTTCCCTTCCCATGTGTGGGGGTGTGCTCTAAGTAAAGGCAGGGGGGCAGATTGGCCCCCCTGAGCTGAGAGTGTGCCCCTGGAGTTTCTGAGGGAATCCCTGAGAGGATTCACCCATCAGACAATTCCCAGGGACCCAGGAGCCGGGCCAAGGTGAGACGCAACAAACACCCTGCTGGGCTGGCTGTCACCCTCACAGGAGGGGGAAATTCTCCTGGAGCTTTCTAGAAAGGATAGAAAGACTGGAAAAGTTGGGAAGCTTTATTTCAACTGCAACCTTTCCTTCTTTTTGTGCTCAGAGCTGACAAGTGTAATTCTCCTTCCTTTTCGTTCTGTAAAGGGATAATTTGATGGTTGGTAGAGAAGGGTACAAGTGACATGTGAGGAGTTAAAGAGCTGAGATGAGGCTGCTGTGAGGAATTCTGCAGCAGCTGATGGTCCTGGGCTTCAGTGCAGGGAAGTGCTGTGGAGATGTGCTGTACATGTAGATATTGATGATATTTTTCTAAAGAAAAGCTCTAAGTCTAATGAGGAGAGGCTGAGGGAGCTGGGCAGGGGCTGAGGCTGGAGCAAAGGAGGCTCAGGGGGCCCTTGTGGCTCTGCACAGCTCCTGCCAGGAGGGCACAGCCGGGGGGGTTGGGCTGTGCTCAGGGAACAGGGACAGGAGCAGAGAGAACGGCCTCAGGCTGGGCCAGGGCAGCTCAGGGGGATATTGGGGGAAATTCCTTCATCCCCATTCCTGCTGTGGAGGCCGGTCCATGGTGGGGTCAGCAGGAGCTGCCCTGCAGCACGGGAAGGTTCTGGGAAGGTTCCTCAGACCCCTCTCCCTGGTGCTGCAGGTTGGCAGCTCAGGACAAGAACCATTTGTGCTTTTGGGGGACACAGAAAGCAAATCCTGTGTCTGAACTCAGCTGAATTTCCTGAATGTGTTTTCAGCGAGCATGGAATTGGGTGTTAATTTTAATTTTCCTTGAATAGCTCACAACTCTGCTCTAGCACTGTCATTGCTATCATCCAGGTAATTACAGACCCATCATGGAAAAACAGCATCCCAAATCCAGTTTAATATTAATCTGTGTCAAATTTCCAGTGACAGCAGGGAATATTGATGTCATTATCCCCTGGCAGCAATAGAGAGCTAGAAAGCAACAGACAGATGTTGTCTTTAGAGGAAAAAAAAATGTAACCAGCTCTATAAAATGTCCAGTCTTGCACATCAGGAGGAATTTCTTCCTGGAAGGTGTGGTCAGGCCTCGGAAGGGGCTGCCCAGGGAGGTTTGGAACCCCAGTCCCTGGAGGTGTCCAAGGAAGGTCTGGATGTGACACTCAGTGCTCTGGGCTGGGGACAAGGTGGGGATGGGGCACAGCTTGGACTCCATGTCTGGGAGGATTTTCCAACCTTGAAGATTGTGGAATTTTGGGATTCTGTTGCCACTGTTATTTTTAAGGATTTTCTCTGAGCCTCCTGCCTGCTGACTGTCACATTCTGTTTGTCACATTTTCCTTTCACTGACAGAGGTTCAGATTGGAGAATGAAATTTAGGTGAATGAACAGAATTTTGGGGGAGATACTTTATACTGGGATTTGAAGAAAATAATTTCTAGTTCATCTCTGAGCAAAAGGAAGGAGCTGGAGTGGAAATTGCTGGAACTGCCCTGTTTTGCCCTCCCAAAGTCTTTTGTCTTAGCTGAGCCCCAGCTCCTTTGGCCAAGGGTGATTTTGGGTGTGGGCTGAGTTGAATGCAGCTCCTCTGCCCATCATCCATCCTCCATCCATCCATCCATCCATCCATCCATCCATCCATCCATCATCCATCATCCATCCATCTATCCATTCCCCATCCATCATCCATCATCCATCCATCATCCATCCATCATCCATCCATCATCCATCCATCCATCATCCATCATCCATCCATCATCCATCCATCATCCATCCATCATCCATCCATCCATCCATCATCCATCCATCCATCCATCCATCATCCATCCATCCATCATCCATCCATCCATCCATCATCCATCCATCCATCATCCATCATCCATCCATCATCCATCCATCATCCATCCATCCATCATCCATCCATCATCCATCCATCATCCATCCATCCATCATCCATCCATCCATCCATCATCCATCCATCCATCCATCATCCATCCATCATCCATCATCCATCCATCCATCCATCATCCATCCATCATCCATCCATCCATCATCCATCCATCCATCCATCATCCATCCATCCATCATCCATCCATCCATCATCCATCCATCTATCCATTCCCCATCCATCATCCATCCATCCATCCATCATCCATCCATCATCCATCCATCCCCCATTCATCCATCCATCCATCATCCATCCATCATCCATCCATCATCCATCCATCATCCATCATCCATCCATCATCCATCCATCATCCATCCATCCATCCATCCATCCATCCATCATCCATCATCCATCCATCATCCATCATCCATCCATCCATCCATCATCCATCATCCATCCATCATCCATCCATCCATCCATCATCCATCCATCATCCATCCACCCATCCATCCATCCATCCATCATCCATCATCCATCCATCATCCATCATCCATCCATCCATCCTCCATCCATCCATCATCCATCCCCCATCCATCCATCATCCATCCATCCATCCATCCATCCATCCATCCATCCATCCATCATCCATCCATCATCCATCCATCCATCCATCATCCATCATTCATCATCCATCCCCCATCCATCCATCATCCATCCATCCATCCATCCATCCATCCACCCAAGCTGATTCCTACAAAATGAGACTGATGTGTGGAAACCCTCTCCCAGTTCAGACTGACAGACTAAAGCAGCTTTCATTTTCCTGCCAGGAAACAATCCAGGAAATTGCTTTGTGTGGATTGAGCATCAATCTGGACCCAAATGGTCTCATACTGCAGGGGAGTTGCTGGGGTTGGATTTTGTGCCTCCCAGTAATTTCATTTTTTTTAAAGACCCCACATTTTAGATAAAATTTCTCTGCCAAAAGCAATTTCTCACCCTACCCTGTGGCCGTGAGGGTCCATGTTGCACTTTGGGCACCAGAAAGCCTCGTGATGAATTAAACAAATCCAAGTGCTTCTGCTGCTGGGTTTGGCAAGGGAAGAGCAGAAGCCACCAGAGCCAACAGGCACAGCACGATCAGGGATTCTCATTCCAAGCTTCCAGGACTTTCTGCATTTTAAAGCATTAAAATACCACTGTTCTTCCCACAGGAGGGGGATTTTGCTTGCCAGTTCACAGCTGCTTTTGTGTTGGTTTGCTCAGAGTCTCCTGGTTCCTGGTGGAAAGAACACAGCAATGCTGAGATGGTTCTGCAGTCATGGAAAATTGGGATTGCACTGAGATTTTGGGGAGAGGGGAGTGAGACAAGGACAATTATCATTGCCCAGCACAAGGTGTGACTGCACCAGGAGAAGGACTAAAGAATCCTGAAATTCCAGAAAAGTTTTTTTTGGAAGGGACTTAAAGCCCATCCATTTCCACCCCTGCCATGGCAGGGACACCTTCCACTGTCCCAGGCTGCTCCAAGCCTTGTCCACTGCCAGGGATCCAGGGGCAGCCACAGCTGCTCTGCACAACCTAATCTTCCACCTCACCTCCCCTTAGCAGGTTCTGTCACTGATGTTCATCTTCCTAGAGCCTCTTTACAGACAAAATCCTTTGTAAATGTGGGAAGAAGTAGGAGAGGGCAAAGGGAAAGTTCTTCACTGAGCACTTATTGTATAGAAAATGTTTGAAAATGTTCACTGAAACAAAAGTGTTCATTTTTCTCCATTGGCACTGGGAAGTCTGAATGTCAAATTCTCTTTTGTTTCCTGCCACCCATGGCATAATTGGATAATGGGATAATGCAGCCCCAAGCAAAGAACAGTCGGAATCGCTCCCTGTGCCACTGTCCAGGATGATCTCCAGGATTTGCTGATAAAATCAAATCTCAGGTGCTCTGGGACTCTGATTGCCCTTGCCTGGATTGAGAATTCTGCCTCAGTTTGTAAAATCCAACTCAGTAACAGCACTCTGATCACCTCAACAATGCTGGGAGTGTTTTTTTCTGCCTTTATTTGTTCATAGAGGAACTTTCTTTGTTCTTCAAAATTATATTAAAGTTCAATTATTATGCAGTCGCAACATGTCCAGTGTTGCTCTTGTATTGGAACCTTGACTTCATCAATATTCACCACTTCCCAGACCGCTGCATTTCTTGATTAGGTTGCAGTTATTGGAGATTTGGAGAAGTCTGATGAGAGAACTATTTATTATCATCCCAGAATAAATAGAATCCCAGAATGGTTTGGTTTGAAAAGGACCTTAAGGACCAGATCCATGGACAGACACACCTTCCCCTGGAGTGCAGGGGCAAAACCGGCTCCATAAGCACTTAAAGGATAATAAAAATAGGTTAAAATAGGTTCCCACTGTATTGTATCTCTTTGATTTTGGAGGACTCTTCCCGCTCTGGCTGTTGGAAATGAGCTGATGTGCTCAGCATGCCAATGGGAACTGGATCTTCCCACCTTTCCTTACCATGAAATTATTTTGTTACAAGCAAATAACTTTTTTTCCCCTCTCCATGGGCCTGCTTTAGGCCTTGCTAAAGCAGGATCCTTAGGGAGCCCATAAACATTTCTGGTTTCAGGTTCCAAGGTCCCAGGTCAGTTCCTGCACTGAAATCTGGTCACAGGCTGAACTTCTGCCATTCCCTGCCAGGGAAAGCTCAGCAATCCACCAGAAATCTCCAGTGGTCTCAGTTATTGCACCAGTGCAGGTTTGGGGGTCTCATCCCCTCCCCAGCCCCACACCTGGGTGTGCTCAGCCCCCTGGGATCCCTGTCTGGTTCTGGGATTTACCTTTCCATACTGAACCCTCCAAAGTAAAGGAGCCATGGAATGGGAATGGGAAAATGACCTCAAAAATCAGATTACTCCCCCCCGAAGGACACAGCTCCTCCATGCCCTGCCCCCTGTGCTGCCTTGGAACCAGCATTCCTCGGAGCCAGCATTCCTGCTCCGTGTTCCTATTGATCCCATGAATAAATTATTGGCTCCTTGTGATGGGGAAGTGGTAACTGGAGTTTCCTTAAGGGCACAAGTGCCAAGCTAAATATTTCAACCCCCCATAAATAATTGAAGCCTCTCTTCTGCAGAAGGAGATTGGGGCTGTAATTCCCTTTCCCAGTAAAAGATCTCCGGCCTTTTCAGTGGATGGAACTCACCTGGGAAGCACAAATAATTCAGCAGCTGTGTGCTGGGTTGGTTTCTGTACCCAAGGCAGGTTGTGTTACTTCTGCAGGTGCAGAGGCAGAGCAGTTTCACATTTCCCTGACACAGGGCTGGGCTCCAAGCAGGGAGCTCCTCACGGAGGTTCAGGCAAATCCCTCAGGCTCTGCCATCCTGGAGTTGTGATTCTTTGTGGATTTAGTGAAAGATGGGGAAATTGGGGCCTTTTGGAGTCACATCTTCATGGCAGCAAAAAGTTTCATTAAATATTCATTCATAATCTTTGTCAAAATTGAAGGAATATCAAGAAGGGAGGTGACATCACTGCAGAGTTTGGGAGTCCTGGGAAGACTTGGTAGAAGATGGAGGCCAGGAAGACACAGGAGAACTGACTTTGACTGTGGGTTAGGAATTAATACAATGGCAGAGCTCAGGAGAAGGCAGGAGGTGGAGAAGGATAAACTGGGCCCCAGGTTTAAAGGTACAGCCCATATAGGCCTGACTTCCATAAGCCAGGAGTGGGTAGGGAGCTCTCTCCTCCTGCTCTTAGCCCAGGTAGCTCTGGGAGGAGGAGTGGCACTTTTTGTGCAGACCAATACTGAAGAGTGCTCCCAGCCCAGCTGAATCCAGCACTTCCTCTGGGCCAGTAATCCCCTGGTTCCAAATTCCAGGCTCTATTCTTTAATTTGCTAATTAAGTGGGTTCATTAAAGCTGGGGTTGTTTCTGCCTTCTCAGCATTTTCTCTCTGCACACTGGGTTCTCAGGAGTTTACAAAAAGCTCCAGAAACTTTTTGTGTCATAAACTGTGGGATTTTCTTTGAGGTTTTGTGAGGAATTTTCCTCAGGTGGTTTGCTGAGGAGCCCTCCAGAAGTACAGTCCCAGCAGAGGATAAATACCCTCATTATGCAGCTACTTGGCAGGGAAATATTCTATGCTGTGCTGTAACAGAGAGAGAAACCTGTGACCCTGCTGAGCTCCTTGCCTTGAACTTGTACAAATCCTGCATGGGGAAAAGGAGAATTGTATCAATGCAGGATGACCCCAGCCGGGGAATAACACACAATGACTCCAGTGATTTCAGAAGGCTGAACAATTGCTTTATTCAGCTATACTATATTACACTATACTATACTAAAGACAACCCCGTGACCCCTTTCAGACAGTCATGACACAGCTTTGACCTAATTGGTCAATCAGTCAAAACAACCATCACCAGAGTCCAATTAACAAATCACCTTGGGTAAACAATCTCCATAACACATTCCACATGTGCCAAACAACAGATGCAGCAAGTGAAGATAAGAATTCTTCTTTCTTCAGAAGAGATTTTTCTCTTCTTTCTCTGAGCTTTTTCACTCCCTTTCCGAGGAGGAATCCTGGGAAGGTTGTGCCTGCTGCTCTCTGTGAAGAGAGCTGTGGCCACAGAATTGGGCTTTTTGGGTAAATCAGGGCAGGAAAGCTGCGGGAGCTGCTGTGACGGAGCCCAGGAGGGTTTGGCTCTTCACTGTGTAAGACATTTCTACCTGAGGCTGGTTTGTTTGGGATGCAGGAGACAGGAGCAGGGTGGGCCCTGGGAGTGCCCCTGGAAGCATTGAGGAAGTCGAGCTGTATATTCCAAGTCAATATTTACAGTGAGCTCTTCTGGTGCAGGCTTTGGCTAATCCAGAGAAATGCAGCCCTCTGCTCCAGATATTCCAGGTCCAAGTTGGGGATTTGGTGCTGCTGGAGCTGTGCCTTGCTGCCCAGCACAGCTCTGAGGTGCAGCTCCTTCAGAGTTTGTCTGGACTCTCTGAACACTTTTCAGCTCAGTGGGATTTGTTTCCCAGCTGGATGTTCTCTGTCCCCACGCTGGAATCACCAGGTGCTGCTCCCTTGGCTCTGCCTGCCCTTGTTCCTGTGCTCTGCTGTGCTTTGGTTCCCATGGAGCTCAGGTTCTCTGTGACTCTGGTTGCCTGATGGGCTGTTTGCTGCCTTTGATAAGAGGCTCCACAATTTGTTTTTCATGAAGCATCTTGGGCTGCCTTCTGGCCTTTTATTTTTTAGGAGGATTTCACAGCTCATGTTTGCCCAATGTTTGGGATGAATGCTCATTAAGCTTATCCTGATCCTCAGGCAGCTCAGCGAAGCACCTCCAGCACGTGCCTGCTTTGCAGCACATGAGTAATTCCAGTGGTTCCAAGGGAATTTCCCACTCAGATCTTTAAACATAGACACAACCAGTTGTAATGTGCTCAGCTTGGGGCTTTGTTCTTTACAGAGCAGCTCTAAAATAACAAATTGCAGTGTTGGCATTGTCTGGGGAGTGGTTTCTTCCTGTGTTGTTGGGGATTGGGCAGGTTCAGGCACTGAGAAACATTTCCCTACCACTCATGGCACATCCAGGACTATTTTAAAAGATAAACTGCTGGAATATTTCTTTTTATTTGCTTAAGGCTTGTGTTTCCATCAAAATGACAAATATAAAAATGAAGCATTTAAAGTGAAGGAAGGAAGGAAGACTTTACTTAACTTTATTTAATTCTCCTCTCTGGCAGTCAGGGTATTAAAAAAAACCCAACTGCCATTCTCAATAGAGACAAGGTCCAGGTCCGATCTCTAGGGGAGTTTAGGAATTGTCAGGGAAACCTTGCATTGTCAAAAAATCAACTTTCCCCCAAAGCATGGCCATTCTAGTGAAAGATTTTCCATTCAGTGAAGTGTTTAAATCAGGGAATGTTTGACTACACCCAAACTGTGTTTTAGATAAAGGTATTCGGGTAAAGCTATTGCCAAATGTAACAAACATTCAGATTGCTGACTCTCAGATTCATGGGTCTAAATGGGACATTGGGAAGGGATTCCTGGCTGGGAGGGTGGGCAGGCCCTGGCACAGGGTGCCCAGAGCAGCTGGGGCTGCCCCTGGATCCCTGGCAGTGCCCAAGGCCAGGTTGGACATTGGGGCTGGGAGCAGCCTGGGACAGTGGACGGTGTCCCTGCCATGGCAGAGGTGGCACTGGGTGGGATTTAAGGTCCCTTCTAACCCAAACTAATTTCTTTTAGTGGTAAAAGACACTCCCTGAGCCCCAAATAGAGGAAGTTTCTCTGAGAGGTGGAAAATAAACACCAGAAATGCAGGAATTGAACAACTTTTTTGCAGGTGCCTCCCCAGTGATTTCCACTCTTGCTGACACAAATCCACTCCTCAGTGGCAGGATTTGCCTGGGGCTCTTTCCTGGAGCAGTTTTCAGCTTTTACTGCCCTGGTCAGGGGCTGGCTCTGGGTTTGTGCAGAGGGTGATCATTGAACCAAATGCTTTAAAGGAGTATTGAACCTTCCTGGTTTGGGGGGGGGGGGCTTGGGGGCTTTTTCTTTATTTAACTTCCATAGGTAGATATTGATTTTGTTACCTTCTTGTGTGATTTCTAAAGGCTGTTGGTTTTATATTTGCTGTACAGGAAAAAGAAAGGAGAGCAAACAAATGAATTGCAAACACAAAGGGATTTCTCTGATGGAGCTGTAAAGACAAACAAAGGAAAGCTGTGGATACTGTCACTGAACTGACACCAACTTGTTATCAAGGGAAACACCCTTATCAGAGCATTGTTTAATAAAAATGCTCTTGTCTTGGCCTTTGTAGGGATGGAGAATTTAGACCAACCCCACCAGAACAGCAGGAATGAAAAATCCCAAACCACTCCCTGAGCTCGAGAAGCAAAGGGTGGGGAGTCTTAGCATGGTTGAGATGTTTCCACTGATTGCGCACAAAATCTGGTCTGGGGAAGTGCCCAAACTGTCCCTGGTGCTGATTCCACAACATCTGTGGGGTCTGGGGATGTCTGTGGGGTGTGATTATTACCCACTGTCTGTGAGGTCCTGGCATCTGGGCATTGCCGGGGATCCTCCCAGCACAATTCATCTGTCCCACTCCCATCCCCAAATGGAATAAGGCCTCTTGGGAAGAGATCAGGAGAAGGCTCCATAGCAGGAATTGTGCTTGGAGCTAATGGGACAGTGATTGTGGTTAATTAAACACCAACTGATTGCAATCCCTGCACCTTTACTGGAGGCAGTGGCAGCTGCTGAGCTGCAGCCTGGAATCACCAACTGGACCCAGTCTCACAAGTCTGATTATTTATTTGATTTAATTTTCTTGTATTTAGATTTAAGCTAATAAGAATGTGGTGCTTTCCCTCTGGCATTGTGTTTTTCCTGGGATCAAAGGATCATGCAATATAAAAAATTCTTGCTGGCCATGCAGGCGGGGTGATGAAAAGAGGGCTCCAGGGAGCGCAGGTGTGAAAAGCGTCTTATATGGCTCTAAGCAGATATTTACTGTATGTATTATGCTGTGTTGATTAGTAGTGCTGTATTAACGTTTTAATAGTATGGTAAACGTAGTTTTGTAGTTAAAATGTAACTTATGTAGTTAAAATAGAAACTACGTATGCGGGATATTTTTTTTTTAAGAGAGGAATGAGGTACTTGCACTGAGATAGCAGCCACAGGACACCTGAATCTTTCAGAGAAAGAGAATTTATTGCTCCATTATCAGAAGAAACGAACTTCTTCCTGCCTCACTCAGCCCTGAAGACACCATCAGGATTCAGAGGAAGAAGCTGACACTGCCCAGACAGAATCCTGTGTTTGAATGGAATTAATGCATCATGTATGAGTTGTATGAATATGCAACAGGCTATTGCTTTGAAGAGTTAATCCTCTGTTAACATGAGTCCTTTTTCTGGCTTATGTTGCCCAGAAAAAGGTACCTGGATGTCTCTAAGTCCTTGTTTCTATTGTCTCATATTGTCCTGAATCCTAATTGCCACATTATTCTATTACTCTAATTATATTACTATTTTTATAAGCATTTTATTGCTATAAAACTTTTGAAATTATAAAAACAAATGATTGGTGTTTCTCACAGCGGGGACCCGGAGCAGGCAGGTGGGTGTGGCACAGAGTTACTGCAGGTGGGGCCGCAGGGTGGGGCCGCGGGTTTCCTTCCTCCTGCTAGAGAGGCTCTTGGTCTGTTGTTTCTGTTGGTTGCTGGGTTTCTGTGTTTTTGTTGGTAATGTTCTTTACGCGGTCAAAACCTGCAGTGAGCACAAGTGTATGTGGCCAGGTAGAGCCCTCCCAAAAAGACACCTCTGTCCTGTCAGACTCGTTCCTGTGCTGAGGGTTTGAGCTCAGCAGTGGTTTCAGGGGGCACTGCAGAGGAAATCTGCCAGCGATGTGGACAGATGAATGACCTCCTTTCACTGGTGGTTGAGGGAGTTTAGGAGGGTTGGGTTGTGTTTGACCAACCTGATCTCCTTTTATGACCAGGTGACCCCCCCTGCTGGATGAGGGAAAGGCTGTGGATGTGTCCATTTGGACTCCAGCCAGGCCTTTGGCACTGTCACCCACAGCACACTCCTGGAGAAGCTGCAGCCCAGGGCTGGGACAGGAGCACTCTGTGCTGGGCTCAGAACTGGCTGCATGGCCGGGCCAGAGAGTGATGGTGAGTGTGCTGCATCCAGCTGGCAGCCAGGCACCAGGGGTGTCCCCCAGGGCTCTGGGCTGGACCAGCTCTGTTCAATCTTTTTATTGATGACATGGATGAGGGGATTGAGGCTTTCATTAGTAAATCTGCATATGTCACTAAGCTGGGAGCGTGTGTCCATCTGCTGGAAGGTAGGAGGGCTCTGCAGGGAGACCTGGAAGGGTTGGATGGATGGGCAGAGTCTAACAAGATTAAGTTTAATAAGTCCAAGTGCCAAGTCCTGCATTTTGGCCACAATAACCCTCTGCAGCATTCTAGGCTGAGGACAGAGTGGCTGCACAGTGCCCAGGCACAAAGGGACCTGGGGGTGCTGCTCGACAGCCGGCTGGATGTGAGCCAGCAGTGTGCCCTGAGCCAATGGCTCCTGGCCTGGCTCAGGAATGGTGTGGGCAGCAGGAGCAGGGAGGTCATTCTGCCCTGCCCTGGGCACTGGGAGGGCACAGCTCGAGTGCTGTGTCCAGCTCTGGCCCCACAGTTGGGGAAGGACCTTGGGACACTGAGCACATCCAGAGGGGGCAACGAGGCTGGAGAGGGGCTGGGAACACAAACCCTGAGAAGAACCCCTGAGGGAGCTGGGGGTGCTCAGCCTGGATAAAAGGAGACTCAGGGGTGCCCTCATCACTCTGCAGCTCCTGAAAGGTGCCTGTGCTCTGCTGGGCTGGGCTCTTTCTCCAGCAGCACTGACACAACCAGAGCACACAGCCTCCAGCTGCACCAAGGGAAATACAGGTTGGATAGCAGGAAAAAGTTTTTTACAGAAAGGTGATAAAGTTCTGGAATGGCTGCCCAGGGAGGTGGTGGAGTCCCCATCCCTGGGTGTGTTTAACAAAGCCTGGATGTGGCACTGGGTGCCAGGGTTGAGCTGAGGTGTTGGGGCTCGGTTGGACTTGCTGAACTTGGTTGGAGGTCTCTTCCAGCCTGTTCATTCTGTGAATTGTGTGACTTGGAATGGACCCACAAGGATGATCCAGTCCCACCCCTGGCCCTGCCCAGACACCCCAACAATCCCACCCTGGGCATCCCTGGCAGCGCTGTCCAAACCCTCCTGGAGCTCTGGGAGCCTCAGGGCTGGGACCATTCTCAGCAACACTGAAATGCTGGGGTTTAGGAAGGCAGATATCAGTGAGAATTTCCCACCAGAAACAACTCCAGGCCCACTGGCATTCCTGTAAAATTGAAATTCACCTGTGGGATTGTTGGAGAGTTGGGAAGCCGTGGCTGTTTCTGTGGGCTGAGCATGGCTCTGTCCCTGTTCCCTGCTGTTCCCTGCAAGGTTTTCCTCAGACCCCAGCAAGGAGGAGTCCTGAGGGGAATAAAGCAGTGGGAGGAATCCTGAACTTCCCAGGAAGGAGAGGTAATGGGGTGCTTGGGTCCTGTATTCCTCATTCAGAAGAGTTCTCCAGGGGGCTCAGTGCCTTCCCCAGGGATTTTTAGTGCCTTTGTCCCTGTTCTGCTGCAGGGCTTTCCTTGCCTCTGCACGGTCTCTCCGTCCCTGTAATACCCACCAGGAGCTCTCCTGTGCCATGCTCTGAAAAAACCCCTTCACCCAGGATTTTTCTCCTGGGAAGCTGAGATGCCTCAGAGAAAAGGAAAACAATTCTTATCTCATTTGCTTCTCCTGTGTTGTGCTCATGTGGAATGTGTTTGGAGATTGTTTACCCACAGGTGATTGTTCCATTGCATTCTGCTGGGAGTTGTTTTCACTCTTTGGCCAATCAGGGCCGAGCTGTGTTGGGACTCTGGAAAGAGCCACGAGTTTTCATTATTATCTTTTCAGAATTGTGTAAGTATCCTTTCTGTATTCTTTAGTATAGTTTAGTATAGTATTCTTTAATATAATGTAGTGTAATAAAGTAATAAATTAGCCTTCTGAGAGCATGGAGTCAGATTCATCATTCCTTCCTTTATCAGGACTCCCTGCAAATACAATCCTCTCCATTGCTGGGTGTCCCTGTGTCCCCTCGGGGCTGTCCCCAGACCCAGCCTTGCCCTCCCTGTGTGCCCTGGAGCTCCCTGGAGCAGGGAGAAGCAGCTTCCAGGGAGTGGTGAGTGAGGGGGAAGCTGGGAATTGTGGCTGTGGGCTAAAACTGAGCCTCTTTCTGCAGCCTTGCTCTCAGGCCCTGGGATGAAGATGCTTTGAGAAAGGTGACAGGTTATTTTCTTATTTAAAAAAATCTTTCCTAGAAGTGTTCCCTCTTTAGCAGGCAGAGCCTGAGTTCCCCTCAGCAGCTCTGTCTCAGGATTTTCCCAGTCCCTGCTCTAGGACAGATACAACTTCTCTCCAAAGGTTACATGTGAAAGATCCCCTATTGAATGGAGCCTTTGGATTCTCTTGGTGCTTTCCTGCCTCATTAAACCCAGACCATCGATTAAGGAACAGTGGCAGATAGGAAAAGTCAAAATGACTTGGAAGGAATTGGCCTCTCTGGAATCTGGGAGGAAGGAGCCACAATCCTGCCTGGCAGGGAAAGATCCCTGGGCATCTGTGAGCCAGGGAACACCCAGCTGCTCCCAGCTCAGAGCCTTTTCATTGCAGAAAATGTGCCAGAACAGCTCCTTGGCTGATCAAAAATGTTGCTAAGTTACAGAGGGGGAATTTTGGAACAATGAAGTCCCTTTCTGAGGGAATATTGTCACTTTTCTCCATGCAGAGCCAGGATAACCATGGGAAGATTCTCCCAGGATAACCATGGGAAGTGTCTGTGCATGCTGGGGTCTGGGCTGTTTGGTCCCCACTCCTCAGCTCTGCTGGCTCTCACAAGGAGGGGCTGGGTCTGGACAAAACATTCCCTTGGAAGAGCTGGATTCTTCCTAAAAGAGAGGTGGGGCCAGATTAGGGCCAGGGAAGCTGGAAAATGGCCTGGAAGTGTCGTGAGAAGGAGGACAGGTGTGGTGTTGTGAGGTCCCCAGAACAAGGTGAGAGATGAGAATTTGACTCCATGTTCTCAGAAGGCTAATTTATATTATATTATATTATATTATATTATATTATATTATATTATATTATTACTAAAACTACACTAAAGAAAGAGAAAGGAGACATCAGAAGGTTTAACAAGAATGAATAATAAAAACTCATGACTGACTCAGCAAGTCTGACACAGCTGGCTGTGATTGGCCATTAATTAAAAACAATTCACATAGAACCGATCAAACATTCACCTGTTGGTAAACAATGTCCAAGCCACGTTCCAAAGCAGCAAACACAGGAGCAGCAATCAGATAATTATTGTTTTCATTCCTCTCTGAGGCCTCTCAGCTTCCCAGGAGAAAATCCTGGCCAAAGAGGATTTTTCAGAAAATATCATGGTGACAGAAAGGGGAAAATGTAAAATCTCAGATGTTTCAGGAAGAAAAGGAAAACTTAAAAGAGAAATAATGACAGGAATTCAGTGGTTCCTGCATCTCATCAAACAACCTCGGAATCCCAGCCCCACGTGTGGCTGTGCAGGGATTCAGCCCTGAGACTGATTTCAGAGATCTTGGATCATGGAATGGGTTGGATGGGAAGGGACCTTAAATCCCACCCAGTGCCACTCCTGCCATGGCAGGGACACCTTCCCCTGTCCCAGCCCCAATGTCCAACCTGGCCTTGGGCACTGCCAGGGATCCAGGGGCAGCCCCAGCTGCCAGAGCCTGCCCACCCTCTGATTTGAGAGTTGAGGGGCGATGTCACCAACATTCTTCTTGGAAAATCCTTTCTTAGGATTTTTCCTTGCTGGAGCTGAAAGGTTTCAGCAGCAAATGTAAACAATTATTATCTGCTGCTGTGGAATGCAACAGGTCCACCCGTGATTGGTCCCTTGTAGATGTTTGGACCTACTGACCACTCACGGTGGACCTGCTGTCGTCTCTGCCGAGACACAGAGCCTTGTTTTTCATTCCTTGCTATCTCTCTCTCTTAGCTTAGCAGCTTCAGAAGAAGCCTCTTGCCTTTCTAGCTTAATGTAGCATAGTTATAATGCTGTATATATATCCCAACATAATAAATCTAGCCTTCTGATCATGGAATCAAGAGCCTGTCTCCTCCATCCTCTAATAAACCCCTGTGACCACCGGCAACAGGGCCACTGCTTGGACTCTGGAATCCATCAGGGAACGTGTTCTTGCTGGAATGGCCCCTCTGGGGGCCCTGACCCCAGTGAGATCCAGTCCAAACCCCCTCCCAAATCCCCAGGGTGGGTGCACACTCTGGAACAGGTGAAAAGGGGATCCTGGTCCTGCTGGAGCAGCTGCTGCTGCCATGAGCAGAGAAATGAAGAATCCCAAGGCTGAGAACACAAAAAGTGATGGAATTTCTGGATCAGAGAGGGAAGGCCGGTGGGAAGAGATTGAAGAAACAGAGCAGTGGAGACAGATGTAAGGAGTGCCTGAGCTGAGGGCACTGACAGCACAAATACAAATGCTGGGGAGAGGAGAAGGAGCTGCTTCAGAGAGAGATGGAATAAATCCCTGCAGGAGGTGAGGAGCATGCTTGGAACCACATCCCTGCTTTTGGATGGGACTGGGTTTGGGCTGAGGGGAAAAAACCTAACCAAGAAAACAAATACCCAACCCAAACCAAAAAAACCACAAAACCCCCCAAAAAAACCCCAAGAAACACCACCACCACCACCAAAGAAACAAACAAACAAACCCACCAAACCAAACAAAAAAAAACCAAAACAAAAAAAAACCCTTTTGTTTTTCTGTGTGAAATCCAAACATTTCACAAAAGTCTTTCAACACTGGAAATTCTTCTAAGAAAAGTCACAGCTACTTTTTCTGGCAACTGAAGGCAAAACATCTTTTGCTGCTTTTTTATTATTTTCTAAATTATTTTCTGTGAGAATTGTGATCAGCTCTGAGTGTCAGTGAGCAGGATGAGCACGGGTACCTCTGCTCAGGGATGGCTTTCATGGTGATAATGGACTGGGAGAGGAGGAGAGCAGGATGTTTGTGGAATTAAAGCTTCAGCCAGCCCAGAAATCCAGCTCAGCTGTTCCCTGCCAAACTGAGACTCAGGTGTGAGGAGCATTAAGGGTTCCTGTGCACTTGGACAGGGGAACTCCTCCTAAATCAGAGCAGAATAAAAGAAAGGAAATCCAAATAAAACCCTGTGTGGGTCTGTTGGCATCTCCTGGACGTGAAGCCCATGGGGTGGCACAGGAGGGAAGGGAAGGTGGCAGGGACCCCAGGAAAGCATCTGCTCCTCCTGCTGAGTGCTCAGCACTGCATTCCCAGCAGCTGGATCCTGGGATCACTGCAGGGCCAGGGCTGCTCCCCTGCCATGAGATCCTGCAAAGGAACAGAGGGTTCTTCATGCTGGGGGCTCTGTGGGGGCTGTTTGAGTCTCCCTAGAAAACATCTCCTGGCAGTTTTACTGAGGCAAATAATAATAAAAATGCTGGAGGTTAAAGCCACATCCTTGAGAAAAATAAATTTAAGAGGAGATTGGGTGTGATCCAGACCAGGCTGGACAGGCAGGACAAACCAGCAGGAAAAAGAGCTGTTAAAAAAGGAAAGTCTCAGCCTGTTGGGTGATCCTCTGGAGAACAATAAAGCTGGACAAGACTCTCTTATCCAACAGAGGGAGATTCCTGCCAAGATTTACAAAAACTTGTTCAGCTTTAGGTGCCAAAGACTGTGTGGCAGGTGAAGGTAAATGAGGCCCAGGTCTGTGAGAGCTGCCAGCTCTGCCTGGGCCCCTTCCTGGGGCAGCGGGGAGCTGACCCAGCCCTGGCCCTGCTCCAGTCAGGCACACTTTGGACAATGGGGGCACATCTCAGGAGCTTTGCGAGAACATCACCCTCTAAGCACCCCTGCAATTCCCTCCCAGAATGGCAAAACATTCCCCAACCCGCAGAAAGGAAAGCTCTTCCTGAGATCAGAAAAATCCCAACAGCAACTCTCAATCCTTAGACAGCACTTTGGAGCCTGCCCAAGCCTCAGTTAATGAACCCAGCTGTGCTGCTGTTCCTCCTGCCCCATTCCCAGCAGGAAAAGCTCCAGGGTTAGAACTCTGCTGACATGTTGGTGCTCAGGGTGCCTGAGGCACAGGGTGGTGGCTCTGGAGCTCTGCTGCTTTTATGGTGTTGACAGGGGCAAAAAAAGGATCCCCATGTCAGCAGAGATTATCACGGCTCACCCTTTGTTGGGGAAGATGAAACAGGAAAGCCTTATCAATATGATTGCCTGGAAAAAGATTTTGAGAATATAGAAACTATAAGCAAGCTTGAAATGAAAGCAAGCTTTGAGATCCCTCAGTTACTGAACAACTGGAAAACAATGGTGTGGCCAGCTGAAGGTGATCCCCTTTGGATGGAACAACACCCTCTGCTTGCAGACAGGCCCAAGGCTCAGAGCAGACCCTACAGCTTGGCAGAAGGGGCCCAAAGAGGAGTTTTTAGGGTTTGAAATGTAACCCAGTATGGTAATGTAATGATTCTTACAGGCTGTATGGAAATGCTGTAGGATTTGTATCTTGTACTGGATTGGTCAGTGAGAATCAGAACATTCAACACGGAAGATTTATGGTATTGGAACAAGAACTTTGTGCTCTCTTACTCTCTCCCTCTCTCTTCTCTCAGCCCTGCTCTGAGCTGTGGCTGGCAGCTCCCAGCAGGGCCCTGCACCCAGGCCCTTTGCAATAAACCCCAAGTTCCACAACCTGGCTGCAGAGATCTCTGGTGTCCATCTGTCCTGACTGTCCTACCCCCCCCCCCCCGCCCCGACGCTCCTACAACCCTTCCCTTCCCTTCCCTTCCCTTCCCTTCCCTTCCCTTCCCTTCCCTTCCCTTCCCTTCCCTTCCCTTCCCTTCCCTTCCCTTCCCTTCCCTTCCCTTCCCTTCCCTGCTGCAGCCCCAGCTCCATCTGCAGAAGTCCTGGATGAGGCTCCAGGCTCTGTTCCCTCAGGGAGGTTGGGGTGAGCAGGGAACAGCTCTGAGGGATTTGGGCTCAATTCCAGCAGCAATGGGCAGGGTATGACCATGTCCCTGTTGTCCTGGTGGGTTGGTGGCAGTACTCCTGTCACTGTGACAGGACACACCAAGGGCTGGCAGCACTTCTGGAGATCCTCCCTGGCTTTGGGATGCTGTGGGTGTTGTCCCATTGCTTCTGAGGCTCTGCCTTGCCTTGAACACTTCATCCCATCCTCCTCCCCTTTCCTGCCCAGCCTCTACCAATGGAGAACTCCCCAATGTAACATGACAAGCACCAAACATTATTGCTGAACCAATCCTGGGGATTTGGGAGGGCAGGATGCTGCTTCCAGAGCTTCCCCCAAACCAGAGGCTGACATTCCCTCCACAATCCTGGGGCAAAGCTCAAGGGAGAGAATGAGAAGGCAGAGCTGACTTGTAAATCCCTCTTTATCCCATTACCTGGAGTGGTTTGAGGCTGGAAGGACTTGCTGGGCTCACAGCACGATGAAAAGCCAGGATACAGCACAGCTGGGAAAAGGGCATTGTCTGGACACTGTTCGAGGGAGACAGACATTGGATTTGCCCCTTCCCCTTTGCTCCGTTTTTCACTCCTCCAATCGCTGGAACAGAGAAACAGCAAGGCCAGGGCAGTGCCCTGACCTCTCACAGCTCTGGGCTGCTCCTGGGGCAGATGAAGGGGAAAAAATACCCAAAAAGGGGCAAAAGCATCTCCAGAAACCCTGCAGTGCTGTGGCATTCACATTGTCTGAAAAAATCCCTTCACCCAGGATTTTTCACCTGGGAAGGTGAGGAGCCTCAGAGATAAGGAAAACAATTCTTATCTCATTTGCTTCTCCTGTGTTTTCCTCCTTTGGAATGTGTTTGGAGATTGTTTACCCACAGGTGATTGTTTCATTGCATTCTGCTGGGAGTTGTTTTCACTCATTGGCCAATCAGGGCCGAGCTGTGTTGGGACTCTGGAAAGAGCCACGAGTTTTCATTATTATCTTTTCAGAATTGTGTAAGTATCCTTTCTGTATTATTTAGTATGGTAGATATAGTATTTTTCAATATAATATAGTATAATAAAGTAAATAATTAGCCTTCTGAGAACATGGAGTCAGATGCATCACTCCTGCCTTCGTCAGGACATCCCTGCAAATACAATACACGATTGATTCCAGGCTCCTTCCAGGAACTGCAGCTCCCTGGACTCACTACAGGATTCACCTGTGTAGGAAGAAGCCTCCTCTGGCTGGGCAGGTCTCACCTGAGGGCTCCCCCTGCTTGGCTGGGATGCTCCCAGGATGTGCTTTAGGGTTAAAGGATAATGCACAGCAAGGGCTCCTGCTCAGGGTCATTGCTGTAAAGTGCTCCCAGGGCTGGCTGGGGTTGTGCTCTTTGAATTTAATTGCTGCAGGAAAGGGGGTGAAGGAAAAAAAGGAATGACATTTTCTTGGGGAGGGAGGCAGTTTTCCAGCTGCTGTGGCTGATGGCTGTGGACAGAAGCTCTGACTGGTGTGGCCAGGGAAGAAGAGTTCAGCAATTCCTCTGTCCAGGAGCTCCTTTGGCAGCAACTCAAAGGAACCGGCTCTGGACTGGGAGAGTCAAGGATTGTATGGAGACCTTCCCAAGGAGCTGCACCTTCACCTGCAGCCACTGACCACTGACCAATGTACCCAGTGACCAATGTACCCACTGACCACTGACCAATGTACCCACTGACCAATGTACCCACTGACCAATGTACCCACTGACCATTGACCAATGTACCCACTGACCAATGTACCCACTGACCACTGACCATTGACCAATGTACCCACTGACCAATGTACCCACTGACACTGACCAATGTACCCACTGACCAATGTACCCACTGACCAATGTACCCACTGACCATTGACCAATGTACCCACTGACCAATGTACCCACTGACACTGACCAATGTACCCACTGACCAATGTACCCACTGACCACTCACCAATGTACCCACTGACCACTGACCAATGTACCCACTGACCATTGACCAATGTACCCACTGACCAATGTACCCACTGACCAATGTACCCACTGACCACTGACCACTGACCAATGTACCCACTGACCAATGTACCCACTGACCACTGACCAATGTACCCACTGACCACTGACCATTGACCAATGTACCCACTGACCAATGTACCCACTGACCACTGACCAATGTACCCACTGACCACTGACCAATGTACCCACTGACCAATGTACCCACTGACCATTGACCCACTGACCAATGTACCCACTGACCACTGACCAATGTACCCACTGACCACTGACCACTGACCAATGTACCCACTGACCAATGTACCCACTGACCACTGACCAATGTACCCACTGACCAATGTACCCACTGACACTGACCAATGTACCCACTGACCACTGACCATTGACCCACTGACCAATGTACCCACTGACCACTGACCTACTGACCACTGAGCAATGTACCCACTGACCACTGACCAATGTACCTACTGACCAATGTACCCACTGACCACTGACCAATGTACCCACTGACCACTGACCATTGACCGATGTACCCACTGACCAATGTACCCACTGACCACTGACCAATGTACCCACTGACCAATGTACCCACTGACACTGACCAATGTACCCACTGACCACTGACCAATGTACCCACTGACCATTGACCGATGTACCCACTGACCAATGTACCCACTGACCACTGACCTGCTGACCACTGACCTGCTGACCACTGACCAATGTACCCACTGACCAATGTACCCACTGACCTTTGACCCATTGACCCCACTGACCATGGACCCACTCACCCCACTGAGGCCCCTGGCCCCACTGACCACTGACCCCATTGACCACTCACCCCACTGACACCTCTGACCCTATTGACCACTCACCCCATTCACCCCACTGACCACTCTGGCATCAGCCCCTGCCCCAAAGGTAAATTTTAGGTACCTGTTTTAGTGCAGGTAAAATGGTGCAGATAAAACCATTAGTGCAGAACACAAAGATTGGATTTTTAGGGGTCTTTGCAGTGACCCTTGGGGACAGGGAACAGTGACCAAGAGATTGACTACAAAATGTCAGATAAAAATGAGACTGAGCCATTTGCAAACCTGACAACTGAGATATTTATGAACTGCAGTTTCTCATTATTTCAGTTCAAAAGAGCTTTTCAGTCTAAAATTTATTCCATCCTAATTAGGCAATAATAAGCTAAAAAATAAACAAAAACACATTTTCAAGGGAACTCAGGTTTTGTTGAGACTGAAAAAAATTTTTTTTGTTTCCAGTTTTCAAAAACAAACAAAAAATCCTAAAACACCAAATAATGATTCTCACATTGCACAGAATAATCACACCAGGTTTTTCCTCTCTCAGTGTCTCTATTTTTGCTCCAGTTAATGGAGTAAAATTCCCACTGTTCACACAGCTCCATCCTCACCACCTGCACAAGGTGCAGACAGAGAATTTGGATGGAGAGGAGCCTTTGGAAAGCAGAGAGAGCACAGGTGGCCATGGGGACAGAGCTGCACCCAGGATCTGTCACCTGGGGTTCCTCTGCTCCCTGGCCCCACTCTGCCCATGGCAGGGGCAGAGTGCCCAGGGCTGGAAATCCTCAAAACCCAGATTTTTCCCAGAGGGTGGAGTTTAGTGGTGACCCTGGTGCTGGGCTGCTGGTTGGACTGGAGGATCTCACCCCATCCCTGGCAGTGCCCAAGGCCAGGTTGGACACTGGGGCTTGGAGCAGCCTGGGACAGTGGGAGGTGTCCCTGCCATGGCAGGGTGGGCTTTGAGGTCCCTGTCACCACAAACCCATCCTGGGACTGTGTGATTTTAAAGGTCTTTTCCAGCCTGAGCAGTTCCCTGGCTGCCCCAGCTGCTCCTCTCTGGCTATGGTCCAGGTCTGGGGCTCTTTTCCAGCCACTGCAGTTTTCTCTGCCCTGAGCCCCAGACAGCCCCAGCCCCGGGGCAGTGCCCGGTGTTTGCCACGCTCTGCTGCTCCCAGACCTCCCTGGCAGGGGAGATGAGCTGGCAGAGCTGCCTGGCACAGCTGGTGCCCAGGGCTGGGAGCACTGAGGTGGAAATGCAGCAGTATTCCTGGGATCCAGGAGCAGCAGCAGGGCACAGAACCTGAAGCTGCTGTGACAGAGACTGCAAAGCTGGGCTTGTTCCAGAGCAGAGGGACTGAGGGTCTAATGTCAGCCCAGCTCCTGCCCTGTGGGAGCAGCTGTGCCCAGGTGTGCCACTCCTGGCAGCTCTGCAGGGACAGCTGAGCTCGAGTTCTGCCCCCTCCTAACACAAAAATGAGAATTTTGGTTCGCTGGCACCCTGCAGCAGAGCCCAGGGGGTTGCCTGAGCTTGGATTTTGCTCTTACTGATCTCAGCTGGGTTTATTTTATACAAAGGCTTTGATCAGGACACACAGCTTGCAGCACTTGCTGTGCCCTGAGTCTTGACTTGCTGTAAGAGCTACGTGAGCTGCCAGAGTTCCGAATTCTTTTTCCACTGCCTGGATTCATTCCTCTCTTTGTTTTAAGGTTGGAAACTAAGGTTTCTATTGTGGCAGCAGCTCTCTTCACAGAGAGCAGCAGGTACAATTTTTCTGAAGGATTTCTCCCAAGGAAGGCAGTGAGAACCTCAGAGAAGAAGAGAAAACAATTCTTATCTCTATTCTCTGCTCCAGTTGTTTTTGCACACGTGGAATGTGTTATGGAGATTGTTTACCCAAAGTGATTTGTTAATTGGACACCAGTGATGGTTGTTTGGATTACTTGGCCAGTTGGGTCAAAGCTGTGTCCAGGATGTCTCAGACAGCCATGGTTTTTCTTTAGTATCTTTATAGTATAGTATCTCTGTAGTATAGTATAGTATCTTTTTGGTATGTAATTTAGTACAGAATACTATACTATATATAATGTGTGTATATATATATATAGTGTATATATATACTATATATATATATACACTATATATAGTTTATATAAAAATATATAGTATAATATAGTATAGGTTAATAAACAATTGTTCAGCCTTCTGGGTCATAGAGTCAGAGCACATTGTTCTCTTGTCAGGGGCTCCCTGAATTGATATTTTCTGACTAAATGCACTCAGCTGTACTCATCAGCTGCCTTGGTACTGAGCATTTCTTGGGAAATTTCCCCCCAAGAAGTGGGATTTGCTACTTAGGGACTCAAACATCACCCAAGAGCTTCCAAACAATTGTAAATAAAGCAATTTGTTGCTCCTGCAGCCCTCAGAGTCCGAGAGAGATCTGGGAAAGAAAACTGAGCAAAAAGTCTCTTCTAGCAACATTCAGGGTTAAATTCTTCCTTGCTGAGCCGCAGAGGTGGCATAAGAATTGTGACATCAAAGGTGTGAATTCTGTGTGGGACCCACCTGTCCGTGCCAGGGCCTGCCCCAGGGCTGCTCTCACTCTTCCTTCAGGGTGGAATTCCCCCTTTCCCTATGGAACAACAGCTTTCCCTGTCAGGTTTGCTCCTGACCACTCCACTCCCCTGCAGGGCCTTTAAATGCTGCAGACAAATATTCCAGGTGCCCCTGCAGGACACCTTCCCTCACTCCCCCCTCCTCCAGGACCATTCACTGCATGGCTGCCTTGCAAAGCACATAAATTTCATTTAATTTGTCTGGAAATTATTCACATCCATACAAAAAATATCCTTCAGTGTGGCTATTTCCCTCTTTAGATTTATCCTTCTCTTTTAGAAGTAAATTGAAACAGCTTTACAACTCCATCCCATAGTGTGGAAATAATTTTATTGGCATTTTAAGACCTTGCAATTTACCATCTGAAGGTGTTTGATAGCACAAAAGCTGTGTCCCAAGGTTTCCAGAGCCTGGGATAACACAGCTGTCTGAATTTGCTTGTTTTCATCATTAGTTTTCAGTTGGGGAACTCAAGAATTCAATTTTAATATTTTGTTCTCCCACTACAGTGAGAACACTGGATTTTATCATGCAATCAGCTGATATTTTGCCTGTTTAGGGAAGTTCTTTCTATGGAACATCTAAACCTGGATTGTTGTTTTTTTAGTGGAAATTAATTTATTCTAAAGGTCAGCATCTACCAAGGAATATAAATTAAATAATCCAGGGGACTTGGTCATTTTGTTTCTTCTGAAAGTAAGAGAAATCAGATAGGAAATGTTTGACCCAAAATACTGAAAATGCTTTCCTGGTAACCTGAACAAATTTCAATTCCCAGTTAAAAAGTTGACAATAATCTTTGCTTATCTTCATCACCCAGTGCTGACCAAGTATTCCTGCCTTCTATGCAATGCCTTTCTTACACATTAAATCTGAATTTTCCTTCAGAAAAGAGAACAAGAAGAGAGAGAAAGAACTGTTCCAGTTCTGGCTTTGAACTGGTTTTAAGCTCCAGGATGGAGATGGACCTGGGCAGGTCATCCTCTACTCCTGATGTGAGAGTTGGCAATGGGAATAAATCCATTCCTGGAATGGAACAACCTCATGAGGAGCAAATTCCTCAGTAGCTGAATTAAAAGAAGAGGTTACAGATTGCAGAGTTGGATTGGAACAGTTTGGGCTAACACTGCCCAAATCCATGTGGATTCTGCATCCCTGGCAGTGCCCAAGGTCAGGGCTTGGAGCCCCCTGGGACAGTGGGACTGGAGGGGCTTTAAGGTCTCTTCCAACCCAAACCACTCAATGATTCCAGGATTCCATGACAATATTTAAACTCATTGCTGGGCATTGCATATGAAAACCCAAAGCCAGTCTGGGCACAGCAGGGTGGCTGTGGGACAGGGCAGCTCCTCCCTGCTGCTGTGGGCAGAGGGGCTCAGGAGGGAAAGGCCGAGGCTGTGCCAGGCAGGGCTTTGGTGTGGGGTGTGACAGGGTCTCTGGTGTTGAGATGACCCCGAGGTGTTGGAAGGGGCTTTTTCCCAGCCCCGAGACCAAAGAAGAAAACAGGGTCCCTTGGCTCTCATTCTCAAGGTTGTTTATTTTTATAACATTCTTTCTCCGACCTGCTGAGATCTGTCCAGCACATTGGTTCATGGCACACTGACCACCTTGGGGCAGTGTTATCTTTTTGGTGGTTTGGTGGTTTTATACTAAAAACTGCATGTATGTTATTTACAATAAGTTTCCAGTACCTATCACCCATGTTAGACAGTCTGTCTCTACTCTAAACCAATCCAGAAGTGCCACCATCACAGCAGAAGATGGAGGAGAAGAAGGAGAAGAAGAAGGAGAAGGAGAAGGAGAAGGAGAAGAAGAAGAAGGAGAAGGAGAAGGAGGAGGAGAAGGAGAAGGAGAAGGAGAAGGAGAAGGAGAAGGAGAAGGAGAAGGAGAAGGAGAAGGAGAAGGAGAAGGAGAAGGAGAAGGACAGGACATGCCCAGATTCCTCCATCTTGCCTCTTGAACCCCCATTCTAAAACCCCCAAAATTCTACATTTCCACCCAGTGATAAATTCACTGTCATTCTATTCAAACCCTTGTGGCTTGGAACTCCTCACACAAGGTTGGTAATTGTTTCCATGGGTTAAAATCAAAGGCATGGGTGTCTGTGACTCCATGCCAAGGTCTCTGAGCCTCCTGCCAGGGCCCTGAGTCCTCCAGGGCAGCCAGAGCAATGTCCTGGGTTCTGACAGGGGGCAGGGCACCTGTGCAGGGCAGGGATTCCTCTGGCAGCTGGGGAGACCTGGAAAACAAACCTCGGGATGCTCCTGCAGCTTCCCCAGGGGGGAAGTTCACTGCAGCTGTGCCCTTCACAGGAGCCCCCTGGGCCACGCTGGTCTCCAGCCCCAGCCCCAGCTGTTCCCCTCTTCTCCCATCAATCATATCCTCCTGCTCTTGTTGCTGCCCAGACTTGTCTTTTCCTTCTCAGAAATATTTGCTGGAAGCACAGAAGGGAAGTCCTGAGCAGAGAGTGGAAGCAGCATTTATTTGAAATATTTGGGTTGGCTTGAAAAATGGATGTGCAGTGACCTTTCCATGACCCCGAGCTGGAGTGTGGGGCTGCAGCAGGGCCATGCAGTGTTTATGGAAGTGGCAGCACCTCCAGTCCCCAGTCTGGGAGCAGAAACCCTCAATCAGTGTTCCTGCCCTCAGGCCCCAGAGCCATCCTCGCCCTCATTCCTCCTGATTCCCTCCTGCTCTCCCCTACCCCTGCCAGACTGCATGGGATGGTGAGGAGAGGAATGGGATCTTTAGCTGCATAAACAGAAGGAAAAGAGGAGAAATCAGATGGAAGAATGAGTTGCCAGAAATGGGAACACAGGAGGAAGCTGTGGGGATTCTCTCTCACAGAACTCTTTGTGCCTCTTTGCTGTGCTTCGAGCACTTGCTCTGATGGGCTCGACTGAGTTTGTGAAATGTTCCCACTGGCACAACAGAAACTCTAGGGAGGGATATCTTTGGGAGCCTGAGGGTGGGGTCATTCCCCAAGCTCAGAGCTCAGCTAGGATGGGAATTCCATCCCATGGAGGTGGAGCTGGAGGACAGCGAGGTAAGGGTGAGCATGGCTGGGAGGGGAGGAAGAGCAGTGGGAAATGGTCACTGGCAATGAGCTCAGAAGCAGGAGGTGAGATCTCACTGGAAACAGATCGAGGGAGAAAGAAACTACAGGGAGGGCTTGGTATTGTTGCTTTGATAGCAACTGTGAACTCAAACCATCCCAATCTGCAGGGAGAACGGAAGCTTCCAGAACAGGCACCTCCGAAATGGAACCTCCCCACTTTGCTGTGTCTACAGGAAATGAGAAATGGGTTAGAGGGGAAAGCTGAACTCCAGGAACAGCCAGTGTGTGCAGGGACCTGCTCAGAATGGGCAGCCCCAAATAACACCCAGCAAGGGAGACAATTCCTGGGAAAAATGGGATCAATGAGCACCAGGAGAGACCGTGGAAAACCCTTCCCAGATGAGCCTCAGGTTTTGTCTGAGAGGAAGAGTTGGTATGACTCCCACAGCTGCAGAGCCCAGCCCAAGGAGGGTCACAGAGAAGCAATTTGGGAAAAAGCAGTGCCCCTGAGGAAATCCATCCAGGGAGGGGGAGGAGGGGGAGGAGGAGGGAATTCATAGGAGATAGGAGATGGGAAGATCTGGAATTGAGTGAGAACACCTGCAAATGCCTGGGAACACCTGGCAGTGACAGCAGTTAAGGCCATTACTGGGTTATACTTTAACCCAACCTCAAGTCACAGGGCAGAGTGTTCCAACACCTCGGGGCAGATTCCCAACACCAGGAGAAGCTGTGGCAGAGGAGCAGCACCCCTGGGCAGGGATCAGTGCCCTGGATTGCTGGTTACAGCAGTGCCAGATCAGCCAGCAGCAGTCCAGCCTCAGGCACTGCTTCCAGCTCCTGCATCCTGCAGTTCATGAGAATCACCCTGCTCTGTGTGCAAAGTTCAGTTTCCAGCACTTTCTTGCATGAATCCTTCCTGACTCTCCTTAGATGCAATTCCTGCTGTATATCAGGGCCTATTGAATCAAAAGGGATTTTTATGGAATTGTAGAATCCCAGAATGGTTTGGGTGGGAAGGAGCCTCAGAGACCATCCTGTCCAACCCCTGCCATGGCAGGGACACCTTCCACTGGCCCAGGTCGCTCCAAGCCCCAGTGTCCAACCTGGCCTTGGGCACTGCCAGGGATCCAGGGCCAGCAGGATCTTCTCTAGTTTTTCTGTGTTCTTCAAAGGAAAAATTCCCTTTTCCTGCCCCTGCTCCCCTGGACAATCTGCAGTTGCAGTAGGATTCACTTTGGACACCAGTGAGACCTTTCCATGCTCTGAGCTGTGGTCCCTGGGATGATCCTGACGAGTTTTCTGCTCATTTGCACAGCAAATTGCTTTGCCCTGGTGCCTTTTGCAGACACAGCAGCTGCTGCGGGTGCAGCCCAGGGCTGTGAGGAGCTGGGAACTCACTTTGCTCTGGAGACACCCAGAGCCTCTGGAAGCTGCTCCTGGGCCTTTTTCCCATCTATTTTTGCACAAGTTAAGGCAGTCTATTGTTTGCATAGTGAAGCAATTATGTTAATAATACTGCAGAGCTGGGCTTTATTTTCCTATTGATTTTAGTGACTTGGATCCGGCAGGAATTTCAGTGTCTGGATGAGTAAAAAAGGCAAAATGTTTATAGGAGAGCATAAACCTCATTTCATGCACTCCATTTTACAAGTAGCTCAAAATGGTTTTTTAATAAGCATTTAAAGTGATGTATTCTCATCAATTGAAGTTGTCATGTCTCATCTGAGAAAAAGTGATTTTAAATGGCTCTTGTAATTAACTATTTATTTATTATTAGTCAATTATTTACAGAGGCCTGTTGTGGGGAGGTTTGGTGTGTGAGAGCCTGCCCAGTGCTCCTGAGGGGGTTGGAGGGGCTGGGGCAGTGCTGGGGCAGGAGCTGCTGGAGGAGGAAATGAGGAATGAGGAAATTATTTCATTCAGCTCATGCTCTTCCTTCCATGGAATCATGGGATCATTGAGAAGCTCTCCAAAGTCATCAGGTTCAACCTTTGACCAAATCCCTCCATTCCCACTAAACTATATCATGAAGTAAAAAACCACATCCACAGGTTTTTTGAACACCTCCAGGGATGGGCACTCCACCCCTGCCCTGACCACCCTTTCCATGAGGAAATTTCTTCAGTATCCACCCAGACCCTCCTCCTGTCCCTGTTCCCTGGAGCACAGCCCGACCCCCCCGGCTGTGCCCTCCTGGCAGGAGCTGTGCAGAGCCACAAGGGCCCCCTGAGCCTCCTTTGCTCCAGCCTCAGCCCCTTCCCAGCTCCCTCAGGAATTCTCCAGCCCTTTCCCAGCTCTGTTCCCTGCCCTGGACTCGCTCCAGCCCCTCCAGGTCCTTCCTCAGCCCTCCCAGTCCTGACCTCAGGATCTGAGGTGGGGCCTCATCTTCTCTTTGGCAAAGCAAACAAGGCTTTGTTTGGGGTGAAATCCATGGATTGTGGGCCTGCCCTGGCTGTGCTGCTATTGGGTTTCCTAATTCCTAACACCTAAAAACAATGGCACTTCCCAAACCTGCATCAGGCTCTTTCTCTGGTTGACCCAGAGCAGGTTCATGTCCCTGGATTTAATTCAGACCATTAGGTGGCTGCTGCCATCAATTTAAACCCAGGTCTGGAAGGGATCTCCAGAGGTCTTTTAAACTCATCTGGTTTGCTCCCAATTCAGATTTATGGCAGCAGTTAAGGATATTAATTGATATTTATTCTTTTTAAAGATCTTAAAATCCAGACTGAATGGCTGACTGCATTCTCAGGCAGGGATGGTTTTCACAGCAGTTCCCTCCTGATCTGCTGAGGACAAATCCCTGAGGAATCCAAAGAGGAGCTGGAGCAGGGATTGACTGTCCAGCCCTGTCTCTGAGGGAGGAGGAAGGATTGTTTTGTTGCAATCTTTCTAGGTTTTGTAGGTACAAAAGATGCTCAATAAACCCAAGGTAGCCTGGGGAGGATGGAAAGCTCCTCTGACAGGAAGTTCTGGCTGCTCCCAGTGCTCCCCTCTCAGCACTGTGCTGTGCTTCCAGCACTGGCTCTGATGGACTCGATGGATTGATTTTTTTGAAATGGCACAACAGAAGCTCCTAAGGAGTGTTGGGGAAGATGAAACAGGAAAGCCTTATAAATATGATTGCCTGGCAAAAGATTTTGAGAATATAGAAAATATAAGCAAGCTTGAAATGAAAGCAAGCTTTGAGATCCCTCAGTTACTGAACAACTGGAAAACAATGGTGTGGCCAGCTGAAGGTGATCCCCTTTTGATGGAACAACACCCTCTGCTTGCAGACAGCTCCAAGGGTCAGAGCAGACCCCACAGCTTGGCAGAAGGGGCCCAAAGAGGAGTTTTTAGGGTTTAAAATGGAACACAGTATGGTAATGTGATGATTCTTATAGGCTGTATGGAAATGCTGTAGGATTTGTATATTGTACTGGATTGGTTAGTGAGAATCAGAACATTCAACACAGAAGAAGATTTATTGTATTGGAACATGAACCTCACTTTCTTGCCTTTTACTTTCTTACCTCTCATCCTCTCTCCCCCTCTCTTCTCTCAGTCCTGCTCTGAGCTGTGGCTGGCAGCTCCCAGCAGGTTCCTGCACCCAGGCCCTTTGCAATGAACCCCAAGTTCCACAGCCTGGCTGCAGAGATCTCTTGTCTCCGTCCATCCTGGCTGTCCTACCCCCGTCGCTCCTACGAAGGAGGGATATCTTCGGGAGCCTGAGGGTTGGGTCATTCCCTGAGCTCGGAGCTCGGCTGGATGGGGAATTCCGGGGAGTTCAGGGGGAAGGCAGGGCTGAGCTGCACATCCCCAGGACCAGGGCAGGTCCTCAGTGCCACCCTACAGCAGGATGGCACCAGAGCTGTCCCTGCTCTGCAATTCCACACCCACGTGCCAGCAAGGAGGGCACACTGGGAACAGAGGAGTTCTTAACCGGGCTGTGGCGTTCCACCATCAGCTCCTCTCCCACCTCCCTGTCTTGCCTGGAATCCTTGGAATTCCAATTTCGGAGTTCTGCTGAGGCTTACTGGGTGAATTGCACCCTCTAGGGTTCGAGAGGAGCTGCAGGACGGGATCTGTGCGGCTGCTGCAGGGACGGAAGGAAAGCGGATGAAAGGAACCGGCCTGGCAGCAAAAATGCTGCAAATGGAGCAGCCGAAGTTTAGGGCAGCTCTTTGGAGCTCAAAGGAGCTGCGAGTGCTGGGGAAACTGGGACTCAGTGCTGTGGGTAACGGGGCACACCAGGTCCCTGAAATAACTGAACTGAGGGAGTGTTTGTGTGCAGAATTCCCTGTCCTGCCCCTGCAGCCCCTCCTGGAGGATTTCCACCCCTCAGCATTCCCTGTCCTGCCCCTGCAGCCCCTCCTGGAGGATTTCCACCCCTCAGCATTCCCTTGGAAGCACCACCCCAGCCGTGGGTCCCCCAGGGTTTGGTGCAAGCCTGGATCCCTTCTGGCCCTGACCCTCGTTCCCCTTCCCTCAGGCACTGCAGAGGAGCAGGGGGTGGATCTGCAGGCGCTGCTGGGAACTCAGGGCTGGGTTTGAGCGAGGATTTGGCGTTGATCAGAGGATTCCCCACTGGAGCAGCCTGGCAAAAGATTTTGAGAATATAGAAACTATAAGCAAGCTTGAAATGAAAGCAAGCTTTGAGATCCCTCAGTTACTGAACAACTGGAAAACAATGGTGTGGCCAGCTGAAGGTGATCCCCTTTGGATGGAACAACACCCTCTGCCTGCAGACAGGCCCAAGGGTCAGAGCAGACCCTGCCAGCTTGGCAGAAGGGGCCCAAAGAGGAGTTTTTAGGGTTTAAAATGGAACAGAGTATGGTAATGTAATGGTTCTTACAGGCTGTATGGAAATGCTGTAGGATTTGTATATTGTACTAGATTGGTTAGTGAGAATTAGAATATTCAACACAGAAGAAGATTTATTGTATTGGAACGGGAACTTTGTGCTCTTCCCCCTTTTACTCTCTTCCCCCTTTTACTCTCTCACCCTCTCATACTCTCTCCCCCTCTCTTCTCTCAGTCCTGCTCTGAGCTGTGGCTGGCAGCTTCCAGCAGGTCCCTGCACCCAGGCCCTTTGCAATAAACCCCAAGTTCCAGGATCTGGCTGCAGAGATCTCACGTTTCCATCCGTCCTGACCATCCTACCCCCTGACGCTCCTATACTGCCTGCCTGGCAGGAGGCTCTGAACCCCAGGCAGAGTTGATGATGATCTAAATGGAGGTGGCAGGAGGCAGCTCCCACTGGGACACAACCCAGCCATCCCCAGCAGCAGCCAGAGGGAAATGGGAGCCAAAGGCACCAAGGGCACTGAGGTGAAAGTGCTGAACTGCCCGGGAGAGGGGCCAGGCACAGAGAGACAGATCATGGAATCCTGGAATATCCTGAGTTGGAAAGGGCCCACAGGGATCATCCCAACCCCTGTTACTGCCCAGGATCCCATCAATCCCACCTTGGGCATCCCTGGCAGTGCTGTCCAAACCCTCCTGGAGCTCTGGGACCATTCCCTGGGGAGCCTGGGCAGTGCCAGCACCTCTGGGGAAGAGCCTTTCCCTGAGATCCAACCTGACCCTCCCTGGCCCAGCTCCAGCCATTCCCTCAGGAACTCCGGCCATGGGAATTCCCAGGAGAGTCTCTGCAGAGGGCACTCGATCAGAAGGTCCCCAGAATAATCCCCAAACATGGGAAGCAGCAGGGAAAAGGGAATAGAGGCAGAAAAAAGGCCAGGTTTATGCTTGGATGCACCAGGAGGGTAATTCCTTCAAATCCAGGAGATCTCACTCCTGCAGTTCCTTATCAAAATGCCACAGAAAAGCAAGGAAGGGGCTGCTCCTCACAGAGCTCTCCAAGGCAGCTTTAAAGCATCCCTTGGGCTGTTCCCAGCTTGGAGATGTCCCTTCAGGGGATGGATGGATGATGGAGGGATGATGGATGGATGGATGGATGGATGGATGGATGGATGGATGGATGGATGGATGATGGATGGATGATGGAGGGATGGATGGATGGATGATGGAGGGATTATGGATGGATGATGGAGGCATGATGGATGGATGGATGGATGGATGGATGGATGGATGGAGGGATGATGGAGGGATGGATGGATGGATGGATGGATGGAGGGATGATGGATGGATGATGGATGGAGGGATGGATGGATGATGGATGGATGATGGAGGGATGGATGGATGGATGATGGAGGGATGATGGATGGATGGATGGATGATGGATGGATGATGGAGGGATGATGGAGGGATGATGGATGGATGGATGGATGGATGGATGGATGGATGGATGGATGATGGAGGGATGATGGATGGATGGATGGATGGATGGATGGATGGATGATGGATGGATGGATGGATGGATGGATGGATGGATGGATGGATGGATGGATGATGGAGGGATGATGGATGGATGATGGATGATGGAGGGATGATGGAGGGATGATGGAGGGATGATGGATGGATGGATGGATGGATGGATGGATGGATGATGGATGGATGGATGGATGATGGAGGGATGATGGATGGATGATGGATGATGGAGGGATGATGGAGGGATGATGGATGGATGGATGGATGGATGGATGGATGGATGGATGATGGATGATGGAGGGATGATGGATGGATGATGGAGGGATGATGGATGGATGGATGGATGGATGGATGGATGGATGGATGGATGGATGATGGATGGATGATGGATGGATGGATGGATGATGGAGGGATGATGGATGGATGGATGGATGATGGAGGGATGATGGATGGATGATGGATGATGGAGGGATGATGGAGGGATGATGGATGGATGGATGGTGGATGGATGGATGGATGGAGAAAGGGAGAGGAATGGAAAGCACACTCATACCTGTGTTCTGCTCAGCTGCTGAACACACAGGAGCAATGATCCATTAAGGAACTCCACACTCCATTCCTGGGAAAACTGAAGAGCAGTTCAGGGCTTGATTCTTTCCTTCCTACCTGGTATAAATTTTTCCCTCAATGGAAAGAAGTCTCTCCCAGCTGAGTTTGTGAGCTCCAGGTTTAATGAGAGCAAAAACCTCTCTCTCCTGCTGTGCAGAATTGCAGACCTGATTAACATCCAGCACTAATCACAGGAGTTTTATCCCCTGGAAGTGTTCACAAAACAAGCAGATGTGAAACCTTGTTATGTGCTTTGGTGGAAATGGTGGGATTTGATCAGAGGTTTTGGACTTGATGGTCCTAGAGGTCTTTCCCAGCCTAAATGATGCTGTGATTCCATGGACCCAGGAGCTGGATGGCAGTGCCCAACTGCCACAACCCCTGTGCTGCTCTGCAGCAGTGCGACAGGCACTGCCAGACCTGCATTTTAAGGATATTTATCTTTTTTCCCCACTTTTCTCTGTGCTGTCTCCTTTGTGCCACCTGTGCAGCCAGTTGGCCAATTCCAGGTGCAGGTGGCTGCAGGAGGAAGGCTGAGGCTGGCTGAGTTCCTGCAGCAGCAGGAATCAGGGCTGAGGCAGGGGTGGAGCCCTTGGACGTGCTGCAGGTGTGGGAAGTGCTCTGTGCTGGTTCCCTGTGCCAGAGCAGAGGCTGAGCTCTCCCAGCTCAGCACACTGGGGGAGAATGCCCCACTCCCAGCTCTCTCTGGCTGAGAACAGAACCAGAGGATCAGGCAGCAGAGGAAACCAGGCCTGGCAGTTTTCCAATAGAATATTCCACACTGTAAATCTGATCTTTTCACACAATGAAGAGAGGCTGTTCTGTTGTAAACTTGGGGTTCTGGGAGGAGAAATGGAAAATATTAGTTCTGTGAGCTCAAAGTCAGCATTGTCCAGAGGGAGCATGGAGAAGCAAATGAACCATCCCTGATCACTGGGAGTTGTCTCTTGGAGATCATGGAATCCTGGAATGGTTTGGGTTGGGGGCACCTCAAAGCCCATCCAGTGCCACCCCTGCCATGGCAGGGACACCTCCCACTGTCCCAGGCTGCTCCCAGCCCCAATGTCCAGCCTGGCCTTGGGCACTGCCAGGGATCCAGGGGCAGCCCCAGCTGCTCTGGGCACCCTGTGCCAGGAGCCATCCAGAGGCTCCTGTACTCAAATCTTCAGCACTGTCAGCTGTGCCTGTGCCAAGCCCTATTCACTGCTCTGCCATCTATTTTACACTAAACTGGGTAAATATTCTCTGGGTAAAATTCTCCCTCCTCAGCTGCTGTCTGACATGAAATTGAGATGTGATTAAATTTCTGTTTGCCATAGAATTTGAAAATATATGAACATTTTTCATATGAACACTGCACAAACCCCAGTTACTCCTGGCTCAGTGCCTGGGTTTTGTCAATTGTGTGCCCAATGCCCCTCACTCCTGCCCATCATAACTGGGCCAAGGACAATGCCAGGAATGCAGGAGGGAAATGGCCTGAGCAGAATTGCAGCCTGTGGGTGCTGATTCATTCACTCTCTGTTTCCTACTGTAGATGAGAAACCCCCTCAGGATCCAAGGAGCAAGAACAGCTTTGCTTTCAATACATTGAATTTTTCTGGTGAAGAAAACAAACAAACAAAGCCCCAAACCAAAACCCCACCTCCTGCCCAAGGTATAAAGGGCAGCAGTGAGGTGCAGGTGAGGTGAGTCAGAGCTGATTCATCCCAGGCTTACTCACCCCAAAACTCAGCTCATTTTTAGTGCTGCACAGAGAAACAGAGATGCTAAGCAGACCTTTGAATATGTCACTGCATCTCCCGTGGAAAGACTTCCATTAACTCTCTCACATCCTGGATCAGTGAACAATAACTCTGATGGATCTGGGGATTGGTGCTCCTGAGCTGCCACCCAAATAAGCAATTACTCACTTAATTAAGATTCAAGTCAGGAAATTAAAAGCAAAACTTAGAAGTATGTGTGTGTGTGAAGGTTGGAAATTCAAAACTGTTCAAAACTGATTTTGAATCACAGAAAGGAAGCAGGATAAAATAGGAATAAAGTCACAGGTGGGGGTTGGGCTCTGCTCCCAGGGAACAAGGGACAGCCTCGAGCTGTGCCAGGAGAGGTTTGGGTTGGATTTAGGGAAAGTTTCTCCACAGAAAGAATTTTCAGGCACTGGAAGAGGCTGCCCAGGGGCTCTGACTGAGAATTCCATTATTTTAGCTTTCATTTCTGGCTGCAAGCTGGATCAGCCCCCAAAATACCAACACTGCAGTGGCACTCAGGGAAGTGTTGATTTGGAAACAGCAACCTGAAGATCCCTGTCTGTTTTGAGCAAAACACAAACCTACTTTCAAAGCATTGTCAGCTTTTGACAGATTGAAATTTCAAAATGTTGATTCAGAAGCTTCAGTTTGGAGTCTCCTTAAAGGAATGCCCGTTTTGACAAGATCTGTGTTTTGTCATGTAAACTTGTCAGCAGATTCCCATGGGATCTCCTGTTCTCTCCAGGGTGTTCCTGGCTGTGCAGCTCTCCATGCACAGCATCACTCACAGTACAAGCTCACAAAAGGATTTGGAAAGGATCTGGCTCCTTGTTTGTCCTGTCCAGAGCCAGGATTTGGGATGTAGCCATGGAAAATCCAGGTTTGATGGGTTTGCAAGCCATTGAAAGAGCAGGAAATCAGAGGGAAGATGGTATTGGGAGGTAAAAGCAGCAGCTGGAAGTTCCATGTTCTGGCCCTGGATGGGTCTCTGTGGGAGCTGAGCCCTGTGGGGGAGTTTCTTCTGCCTGAGATCCCAACTCCAGCCCCAGTCCAGACTGGTTTTGTTCTCCATCTGCCTGGGAGAGTGGAAGGTTCCCTGCCTGTGGTGGGGGTTGGAACTGGATGGTTTTAAGGTCCCTCCCAACCCAAAGCATTCCAGGATTCTGGGGTTGGATGATTTGCTGACCTGGTGAAGTTTTCTGGAGATCTGGATTCCCCGTCATGGGGCATTTACAGTCTGAGCCAAAGTTCCAGGCTGCTCAGGGAATGAAGCTGGGCTCAATTTAGGGTTAAAACTGCTTTGGGATTGAAGATTTCCATAGGATTTCCAGAAAAAATCAGTAACAGAATCATGGAATGGTTTGAGCTGGAAGGGATCCCAAAGCCCACCCAGTGCCACCCCTGCCATGGCAGGGACACCGTCCACTATCCCAGGCTGCTCCAAGCCCCAGTGTCCAACCTGGCCTTGGGCACTGCCAGGGATCCAGGGGCAGCCCCAGCTGCTCTGGGCACCCTGTGCCAGGGCCTGCCCACCCTCCCAGGGAGGAATTTATCCCAGTATCCCGTCCAGCCCTGCCCTCCTTCAGCCTGGGGTCATTCCCTGTGTCCTGTCCCTCCATCCCTTTGCCCACATTCCCTTTCCAGCACCCTTGCAGGTCCCCAAATGCACCCACTCACTTCCAAAACATTTTCCAACCTTATATTTTACTTCCAATCTTTATTTCCTTTAATTTTTCACAAGTTTCTTGCTTTTCTCCCTGCAAATCCACAATAAACCCTGGGCATTTCCCTTTCCTCTCAGTTTCCATCCCAGCCCCTCAGGCGAAGATAATTTTCTGTTTGCACAAGCTGAGGGTATTTTTCTCAAGACCTTGCTCACCTGTGTTTAATGAGAGGTGCAGGAATGTTGCTCTCAGGTGAGACGGCACCACCTGGCATTTTCTCAGCAATCAACTCACGCTGATGTGTTTTACCCAAATCTCCCACTAGATGGTAGGAGGGGATTGGAAAGGGAATTCACTCCAAAATGGAAGGAAAATTCAGTCTAAACCTCCTCCCCAGTAACCCCCAGCCTCTAAAATACTGGAATGCCAGCCAAGGATGGCAGAACTCAGAGGTGCTGCTGGCCAGTGAAGGGCAGGGCTGGTCCTGTGCCAGGCTCACAAAGGTGTCACAGGGAGGGCCTTGGATGCACTCCAGCAATTCCCAGCTCAGAGGATGGCTCAGTGTAAACAGGGGGTTTTCCCTCAGTTTCAGCTCTCTTGGAAAATCAAATATCTGCTCTGTAAATTCTCAAACACAGCCAGGCTGGGAGAGCTGGGGGTGCTCACCTGGAGAGGAGCAGCTCCAGGGAGAGCTCAGAGCCCCTTGCAGGTCCCAAAGGGGCTCCAGGAGAGCTGGAGAGGGACTGGGGACAAGGGATGGAGGGACAGGACAAGGGGTTGATCCCACTGGGGACAAATCCAGAACAGAGGAAAAGAAAAAATAAGTAATGTGAGACAAGAGGAAGAGAGACTTCTCCCTCTGACTTGCCATGGCAAGGTGTGGGAGCATCAGACAGCCCCAGCTCCTCTCACTCATTCCTTGTCCCATCAGCAAAGGAGGAGAAGGTGGAAACACACGAGGTGGGGGCAGGGACAGTTTGAGGAAAGCAAATGAGGAAGGGAAGAGGAGTGGGATTGTAAAATGAAGTGTTTGGTTGTGAAATACTCCGGGAGCGCAGAGAAACCTCAAGTGAGAGAATTCAATTTCTTCCTACTGAACACATTTGCCAGTGCTGGTGCCCAGGGCAGGGAGAGCTCCTTGTGCCACATGCCCAGCATGTCCTGTGTCACACCCAGGATCACACCCACAGCATGTCCTGTGTCAGTGTCACACCCAGGGTCACACCCAGAGCATGTCCTGTGTCAGTGTCACGCCCAGGGTCACACCCACAGCATGTCCTGTGTCACACCCAGGGTCACACCCACAGCATGTCCTGTGTCAGGGTCACACCCAGGGTCACACCCAGAGCATGTCCTGTGTCAGGGTCACACTCAGGATCACACCCAGAGCATGTCCTGTGTCAGTGTCACACCCAGGGTCACACCCACAGCATGTCCTGTGTCACACCCAGGGTCACACCCACAGCATGTCCTGTGTCAGGGTCACACTCAGGATCACACCCAGAGCATGTCCTGTGTCAGGGTCACACCCAGGGTCACACCCAGAGCATGTCCCGTGTCACACCCAGGGTCACACCCAGAGCATGTCCCGTGTCACACCCAGGGTCACACCCACAGCATGTCCTGTGTCAGGGTCACACCCACAGCATGTCCTGTGTCACACTCAGGATCACACCCAGAGCATGTCCTGTGTCACACCCAGGGTCACACCCACAGCATGTCCTGTGTCACACCCAGGGTCACACCCAGAGCATGTCCTGTGTCACACTCAGGATCACACCCAGAGCATGTCCTGTGTCAGGGTCACACCCAGGGTCACACCCAGAGCATGTCCCGTGTCACACCCAGTGTCACTCCCTGGGTCATACCCGGGGTCACACCCAGCACACCCCAGAGCCACGCTGGCACAGATGGTTTGTGAATTCAGGAATTTGTCACCTCCCCACGGGACCATGTGGGGACTGAGCTGCTCCAAGGCCGCAGCTCACCCTGGCTCCTGCCGGCTGCCCCTGCAGAGGCCCCAGCTGTGTTTGCCCCACGGGCAGGGCTGTGCTCGTCCCTCCCCGCTGGAGGAAGGCCAGGGATCATCACCTTCCCCTGCCCGCCCCTCTGCACAGCCCAGAGCGCAGTGCCAGGCTGGGCTTACGAGGAGGCCAGGAGGGTGCTGGGCTCTCACTCCCAGCACGGAGGTTTCGGTGGCACTGACAGAGCCTTTCCTTCCCTCACACCCTCCTCATCCTCCCTGAAGCCTCCTCTGGGGAAGGGAAAGACCCCGTTCACAGGAAAGGCAGGAAATTGCCTTGGGAAGCTGCACTCTGTCCTACAGGGACTGGCTGGGGCTGTGTCAGGGGGATTTGGGATGGAGATCAGGGAAAGGTTCTCCCCCCAGAGGTGCTGGCACTGCCCAGGCTCCCCAGGGAATGGTCCCAGAGCTCCAGGAGCGTTTGGACAGCACTGCCAGGGATGCCCAGGGTAGGATTGTTGGGATCCTGGACAGGAACAGGGGTGGGATGATCCCTGTGTGTCCTTTCCAGATCAGGATATTCTGTGATTCCAGACTGATGGGTGGTGTTACCAAAAATCCATAAAAACAAAATTCCTTCACACCAATGCAGCATTAAGATGCAGAAATCCTTTACTCAGATGGATGCACAAGGGGATATCTTCTCCAAAATATCCTGGCTGCTGAGTAGAGAGAAAGCCCCTGGCTTCGATTATATTTTACATACATATCCATTGATTTTCCTGGAATAAACATCCATATGATAATCATTTCCCCAAAATAATTTCCATATTTTCCCTCTGTGCAGGTGCTCTGCAGTCCTGGGGTCTCTCGTGGTCCCTGATGGTTGGTGACCCCCAAAGTGACACCTGGCCCCTGGTGAACTGGTTAAACTGGACACAGCTGGGCTGGGGTTTGCTTTCCAGTTCTTTTCCTGCAGAATGGGCATTGTAGGTTCCATGGGCCAGTGGTTTGAAGAGTGAGCATTGTATGGACCCACTGGGGGCAAACAATTCCTCATCTGGCACCAGTGGGGCCATGAGCCCCTCCCTGCAGGGTCAGAGCCCTCCTCAAGTACACAATCCAGCCCTGGGAATTTGCTGCAGGAAAATGCCCACTCTGCTGGGCAGCTGACTCCTCTCTGCCCAAGCCCTCTGCTCCCAGGTAAATAAATCAGTGACTGCTTTATCCCTCACAGAGAGGTCTCACTCCACCAAAGGCCTCTGCAAACCTCCCCTCGTGTTCCTGCAGGGGAGGAGAGCTCTGCTCCCCAGGGCTGCAGCGACTTCAGTCACCAAAGGTGCCTGGGGGGGAAAACCAATCAAGAGAATTTGTTCCGTGCTTCAGAGCGGGCCAGAGCTGCACGGTGACAATCCTCCTCTGTCTGCTGGCTTTTCTGCCTGTCTGGGGCTGCCTCCCTTTGATCCTTTATTATGAAACGAGGATTTGGGAGATAGAGCTGGCGCTGTTTCCCTCAGAACCTGCCCAGGGAGGTCACGGAGCCAGGATTAGACACGTTCCCTGCAGGAGCAGGCATGGCTTAAATCAAGGCTTTTCATGGCCCTTGACGTTCCTGTAGTGTTGAGGCACTGATGTCATTTTCTCACTAAAGAAAAGGAAAGGAAAAAGAAGGGGATGACAAATCCATCTCCACCAGAGACACTCAGTGCCTGTCTCTATATAAAAATTCATTCCAAGTAAGTTGATTTAACTAATAAATAAAATGCTACAGGACCATATTTCCAGGCTTGGATGATTGACATGCAACTCAAGACTATGTCTGGACAATTAATAATGCATCCACTTAAATTTGGCTTTTGATCCCTAATTCCCTTTCTTCCTTCCTTTTTCTCCACAAAAATCATGGAAAGTTGTAACAATTTTTGTTATTTTAGTGCATTTTGTTGTCACATTTCCTCACTGGTGGCAGCAGGACTCACCTTGAGGCTGCTTGGACTCAGGACAGGTAAAACACCTCACAAGAGTCCCCAAACCTGCAAGGCCCAGCTAAAACTGCCCTTGATTCCTGGAGGGAAGGAATCAGTGGACACATTTTTCAGATTTCTTTTCTCCAGATAAAAGGTGTTATTTACACCCTGCTTTTATGAGGCTTCTCTGAGCCTGAAATTGATGGAAAAAGTTTCGATCAGTCCTTCACAGTTACAAGTTACAATTTTATTATTGCTGTAAATCTTTTAACATGGAAAGGGTGCTTGCTTTGTTGGTTTTCCACTCCATATCTTTTAATTCCAGCATTCAGAGGGACTCTCTCCTTCACATTTCCAAATGCCAGTGGAGACAATGGGAAATACAAGCCCTCCAAAGAGCCAGGAATCAGACTGGAGCTGAAAATGTGTGTTTAAAAATCCTCTGAGCTCTGTGGCTTTTCCAGAGGTGTCCTGGCTGCTGGGCAGGCCAGATTCTGAGTGTTCGTGTTTGGTTCTTAAAGCCAACCACAACATCCCCCAGCCATCATTTACTCCCCATCTCCTGGTACTTATCTCATTTTTCTCAATTCTCTGAGGGTGTTTTTGCTCCTCAGGACCAGTGATTGCCCTTTAGAGCCCAGGAGAGCTTTTCCATCTCTGTGCTCCTGCAATTTGTGATGCCCAGCTGGGGAAGGAGCTGGAATGGATGGGATCCATTGGGGCTCCTCCTGGGTGGGGCGGGAGCAGGGCAGTGCTTGGTGCCAGCCCTGCCAGGGGAGCTGCAGAGGGAACTGCAGTGTGCCACTGTCACCATGACCAGCAGCACAACCAAACACTGCTCAGGTGGGGAACTCTGTGCAGCAGGGAACAGGCAAATAAAGGTTATTGTGAATGCAGGGCCAGCGATGAAGGAAGGAATGATGAAGAGGACTCCATCTTATCAGAAGGCTAATTTATTATTTCCTGATACTATGTTAAATTAAAGAATACTATACTATAATAAAGAATACATAGAATACTATACTAAAGAATACAAGACACTAACAGAATGCTAAAAATATAATAATGAAAACTCCTGACTCTTTCCAGAGTCCCAACACAGCTCGGCCCTGATTGGCCAAAGAGTGAAAACAACTCCCAGCAGAATGCAATGGAACAATCACCTGTGGGTGAACAATCCCCAAACACATTCCACATGAGCACAGCACAGGAGAAGCAAATGAGATAAGAATTGTTTTCCTTTTCTCTGAGGCTTCTCGCTGCCTTTCAGCTTCCCAGGAGAAAAACCCTGGGCCAGGGAATCATGTTCAGAGAATGTGAATGCCACAAAGGTGGATCCCAGAGCAGGAGAGCCAAAGTTATTCATCATTCCTGACATGAACATCCCTTATCTCCAGGGTGGGAGCTCTGCCAGCAAGCCAGCAGCTCTGGGGCCTGGAACAGCTCCTGAGGATTGATGGGAACTGGGGGAAAAATCATATCTGAGCAGTGAGTGCTCTGCCAGCCTGGAAAATGGTCTGGGAATGAGAGCAGTGGGATCTCTCTGCAGGAGGGTCTGACTGGAGACCCCAGGCCCTGAGCTGCCCCTGAGCCTGGAGCTCCTGGGGGTGGCATTCACATTCTCTGAACAGAGACACATCATTCTCTCTCTCAGGGTTTTTTCCTGTAGAGGCACAGAGAGAAGAAAGAGAAAACAATTCTTAACTCTACTTGCTGCTCCTGTTGTTTTTGCACACATGGAATGTGTTATGGAGATTGGTTACCTGAAGTGATTTGTCCATTGGATTCTGCTGAGGATTGTTTTGTGTCCTTGGCCAATCACTCAAAGGCTGTGTCCTGGCTGTCTCAGACAGTCACAAGTTTCCTTTAGTATGTAATTTAGTATAGTACAGCATAGTATTCTTCAGTGTTCTTTGTAGTATAGCATCTCTTTAATATAGTATAGTATAATGTAATATTATACAGTTTAATAAATAAATTGTTCAGCCTTCTGAATCAATGGAGTCAGATACTATTCATTCCTCACATCGGGGGCCCTGATTTTACTATAGCTGGGGAGAGGAAAATGCACAGGCAAGGACTGAGACCTGGCTCTTGCAGGCTGGATGTGACCCCTCAGGATGCCCCAGGCATTCAAAGCCCCCCAGGAACAGCTGAGCCCCTTCCACTGAGCACAGCCTGGGCAGGGACACGAGAGAGGAGGGACAGGGTGGTCCTGGAAAGGCACAGGGGCACGGAGGGTTGGGATTTATCCCCACACTGGAGCTGCCTGTCCATCCCAAGGTCTGCATTCCCTGCACCATCCTGGAGAGTTGGGGCCCAGGAGCCTGGGGGGATCAGCCCCAGCTCCTGGGTTTGGGGGCTCCAGGACAGGAGGGGACCTGGGGGGTTTGGGTCCTGCAGCTGGGGAATTGTCTGAGAATTGTGTGAGAATTGCCTGGGCTGGGAGGGTTTGTGTGAGTGGAAAAGAGGGAATTTCCTCTTCCCTGCACCCTGGCTTTGTGACAGTCCCAAGAGAGGGTGGCACTGAATGCAAGGGGAGGTGACAGTGGGGCATTCAGCCACCACTGATTGTCTGGATGTGTTTGAAAGCTGAAGGAAACAGGCACGACTTTGTCCTTCCCCTGGGATCAGGATTGAAATGTGTGAAGAAATCAGGGTTTGGAGCTGCCTGTCTGTTCCAGACACTGCAGGTAATGAGCTCAGAAGGGAACATTGCCAGTTCTGGACCACCACACTGACAAGTGAAGGATCCCACTTAAACAGCTCTGAGGATACTCCCTGAACTTCATTTTGTCATGAGTGACTTGACATTTTTTCCCTAAGTAGATAAATGAACACATCAAATATGTCACACATTTTAACAGTGATCACAGAATCAGAGAATCCCAGACTGGTCTGGGTTGAGAGGGACCTTAAAGCCCATCCAGGGCCACCCTGCCATGGCAGGGACACCTTCCACTGTCCCAGGTGAGTTTGTCTGTTTTTTAAACCTGGCTGTGCACCCATAGGCCTGCATTAAATTAAATGTAAGCAACAGTGAGGGAGGGTCATTTATCAGCATGCCAAATTGAACTGAAACATTTCAGTCCAACAGGCCCAAGCTGCATTTCACAAATGAAGTCAAACAATTCTGCACTGGGATGATGGATCTGCCTGGGTTGTAACCAGCAAAGCTTCAGCTTGGATGACAGAGGAGTCTCTTTTCTGTTCCCAATCTATTCTGGAACTTGTGGAACATTTGGAACATGAGCATGGAGAGCGCTCCATGGAGAGCTCAGAGCCCCTTCCAGGATCCAAAGCTCTCGGGGTTTGGTTGTTCATTGCTGCCCCAGACGTGCAGGGTGTCTCTGCTCCGGCCCGTGCAGCTGAAGAACGAGTCTGGACTCTTCACTTTTCAGTCTTGAGGTTGTTTATTAATTCTTATCTATAAAATTTTCTTTCTGCCCAGCCGAGGTCTGCTCAGCAGGGCAGCCACAGGCACTGTGACCGCCCCCGAGGCGGTGCTGTCCTTTGGTACTACAAACTACCTGTAACATATTTACACTGAATTCCCAATACCCATCACCTGTGTTAGACAGTGCACTTCTACTCTAGACCAGTCCCAAAGTGCCAACATCACTGCAGAAAATGGAGAACAAGAAGAAGAAGAAAGGCTGGACATGCCCAGATTCCTCCATCTTGTTCCCATAACCCCCATACCAAAAATCCTAAATTCTACATTTTCACCCTGTGACAATTTTATTATTATACTATTCAAACCTCTGTGACTTTCATGTCCTCATACAAAGCTGGTAACCTGCTCCAGGGGTCACAATCAAATCCCCAGGTGCTCTGGGCTGTGTGCCAGGGGCTCTGAGCCCCCCGGCGGGGTCCTGGGCAACTCTGGACACCCAGAGGGATGTGCTGAGTTCTGACACAAAGGGAGAGCTGAAGAGGAACTGGGGACAAGGGATGGAGGGACAGGGCACAGGGAATGGCTCCCACTGCCAGAGGGCAGGGCTGGATGGGATATTGGGAATTGGGAATTGTTCCCTGTGAGGGTGGGCAGGCCCTGGCACAGGGTGCCCAGAGCAGCTGGGGCTGCCCCTGGATCCCTGGCAGTGCCCAAGGCCAGGCTGGAGCACCCTGGGACAATGGAAGGTGTCCCTGCCATGGCAGAGGTGGCACTGGGTGGGCTTTAAGGTCCCTTCCAAGCCTGGGATTCCATAATTCTGTCTCTGTCACTATTTTACCTCTGTCTCCTGTTCCCACTGAGGATCCAATAAAACCCCAGCCCAAGATCCTGTCACAGGCTGGCACAAACAGTCCCTGTCTTCCCATTTTCCCCAAGGCTCTGAGCAGAAGGGTGGCAGGACTTTCTCTCCCAGGAAATTCCAAGGCCTGGCAGGGCCAGCCCTGGAGGGCAGCAGCTGCTCACAGCCCTGAGCACAGGCTCTGGCAGGGGGGACACTGGGGGCTGTGGCACCTCTCACCATCTCCATGCCAATAAACCTCACGGAGTGTTCTACAGCCTTGTTCTTCCTGTCAGTTCTGCTCTCTCCCTCATCACTCCTGGACCATGGAGAGGCCAAAATATTAATGAGGACATTGATGAATCTGAGGCTGAATTCCTTTAATTCGTTCCTGGCTGAGTTCCCGCTTGCATCCACAACTCCACTCCAGTTAATTCAGAGAATTGATGGCTTCAGCCTTGTCAGGTGCTTTGTAAAATCTCTATTGGTGGCTCATTAATGGGAGATTTTCCCCTTTTGGAATCCTATCAGCTAAGGAGGATTTTTTAAAATAGGGAAATATAAATATCTTTGAGCAGAGCAAAGAACAGGAGCCCTCAGTGCCTCCCTCCAGCCTCTGTCAGTGGTGGCCCAGCAGAGAAACCTCCTGCAAGCCCAGGGGGACTGAGGCAGTGTGACAGTGTCCTGCCAGCCCGGGCACGTGGCTCTGTGTCACTCAGGGAAAGCAGGGGATGTTTTTAGAGTCACCTCCCCTCCTTCAGAGAGCTTATCTGAACAAGCCTTGTTCCTTTAACCTCCCTTTCCTCCCGTGCTCAGGGATCAGGCTGGATTTTGGGGAAATCCTTCCTGGAAAGGGCTCTCAGGGCCTGGCACAGCTGCCCGGGGTAGGGGTTGCATCCCCTCCCTGGAAGTGCTCAAAGAAAAAGCAGAGGTGGCACTTGGTGCTGTTGTTTATTGGGAATGGGGGAACTCAGTCAAAAGCTGGATTTGATGATCCTGGAGGTCTCTTCCAAGCTGGGATTCCTCAGGCTGGGTCTGTGGTGTCTCTGGTGTCCCACTCCAGGGAGGGGTGGCTCTGCTCAAACAACTCCAGCTCCTTTCACACCAGGAGCTCCTTTCCAAAGGAAAAGGAGCTGGGCCTGGGCCAGCACTGCTCCAGCTGCCTCCTCTCCAAGGGGGAAGGTGGAGAGACTGGAGAAAGGTCCCCAGGTCCTGTAGCTGAGGACGGATCATTGGCCAGAGTCTCCAGCCAGGGAGAAAAGGGAATTTCACATCCAAGGTCCTTCCTTGTGGCACTACCTTGTCTTGTCATTGGAAATGTTCCATTTTACTCCTTTTTTTTTTTTTTTTTTTGTAGGAGACATGTCTGTGCTGAGGATTGGGGTTTTGAAAGCAAAGGAGAGGAGAAAGAAAACTATAAAAAATGTATGTGGGAAGCAGACTCTGTTTGTGAAGGTTTTCTTTAAACACTTCCAAACAAATATTTCCAGGCACACGGAAAAAGAAGTTGGGAAAAAATAGAACTGCTTGAAAAACAAAAGGGAGAATTTCCTGCATTATTTGAATCTGAGACAGTTGGGAATCTCTGCTCCCACTGAACAGCTCTCAGGAGGCTCATTTTCATTATCAGGTGCAACTCCCACACTCTGTATTGGTGTTTTCCAGCCTCCTCCATGGAAAATCAAGGAATTGATCCCCCCCTGTCCAGACTCTGCTGAGGTGTCTCAGTACTGGGGGCACTTTTGGGGCCCTCATGACCAGAAATACTTGGAGGGGCTGGGGGTGTCCAGGGCAGGGAATGGAGCTGGGAAGGGTCTGGAGCTCCAGGAGAGGCTGAGGGAGCTGGGCAGGGGCTGAGCCTGGACCAAAGGAGGCTCAGGGGGCCCTTGTGGCTCTGCACAGCTCCTGCCAGGAGGGCACAGCCGGGGGGGTCGGGCTGTGCTCCAGGGAACAGGG